>JAVJIF010004053.1:0-275891 GCA_038442645.1 Agave tequilana
CCCCTGAACCAGAGAGCAACGGCTCTCTGGCCGTCGACCGCCGGTCGACCGGGGCAACCCGAGAGTGGTTTGCCTTCAGTCGGTCGACCGGTCCCAACTGACACGGCCAAGTGCACATTCTTGTGCACGTCCGGTCGACCGCTCCGGTCGACCGGCTCCTGGTACGGTCGACCGGTCGGTCGACCGCCAGAGCCTGGCAGGCTGAAATCAGGATAGAAAACTTGGGTTTTTAATTGCCAAATAAATCCCATAAAATCTCTAAAAATCTACAAAATAAGTTCTTGCATGATATTTGAAATACAAACATGTGTGGAAAATTCAATACATATTTCAACTTATTTGAACCATTTTTGTGACTTACAATTTTGCCGAAAACCAAAAACTGTATTTTTTAAAACTTGAATTTTTGAATTGAAAATTCGTTTTGTCCAAAACTCATCCAAACACAAAAACATGATATAGAAACAACTTTTAAGGCATGTAGGATATGGATATAATCCAATATACTTATAAAGATATATATCATAGTTTTTGACAATAATTCCAAAAATAAGTTTTGTTAAAAATACAAACTCCAACACATGAATAGGCATATCAAAATAAGTTTGTCTAAGATATGAAGCATACATGTGTATAAACAAATCTAATATACATTAAACCATGTAAACTTGTTTTGATTCTATCTATTCATGAAAACCAAGATTGGTTAAACCAACAAACCGAAAACCAATAACATGAAACTAAAACAAGTGTGTGTGTTGTGAACTTGAGCATATCACACTATCTAGTCTTTACAAATGGATCTAAAACATAAACTAAACTATGTACTGAGGTCTTCTTATAAAGCGCCGTCTCCAAGTCGACTTGATCCAAACCGTGATCCACCGAGCTTGACTCCACATGAGTGCTAGATATGAACTTTGACACTCGGGCTCTTGAATCACCATGAAAAGCTCCAAAACACCTTTGTTGAAGCTAATCACCTACTAATATCTTGGTTAAATATCTGAAACTAAACATCACAAGATTATTAGTAAATATAACTACATGAGTTAATCATCATCAAAACTAGAGTGGAACGCCTCTGGGCCAACAAATATTTCTTTTGACTGCGACTTTAGTCGCAATCATCAGTTTTTCTTAACAAAAGCCTGTAGTTTCACAATGCGACCTTGGTCGCAATTACGATTCATAATGCGACCTTAGTGAATCGTAATTACACTTTACAATTCACAATGCGCCTTTGGTCGCAATTACGATTTTGCTCTTATATTAGCCATTTATATTACCTTTTTGCGACTGCGACAATAGTCGCAGTCTATACTTTTTAGGTAACTGTTCAGTTTTATTACTGCGACATTAGTCGCAGTGTATACTTTTTAGGTGACTGCGAGATTAGTCGCAGTGTATACTTTTTTAGGTGACTGTTCATTTTTTGGGATTTGAAAAATATGAAAGATTTCGACATATTCAATGTTCCATATTCCAATAAACATAAGAATTAAAACAGTGAAAAAGTGCGACTAGTAAAATTAAAGTTAGAAAAAACATTTATTTATATAATTAACATTACAAAAAAAAGGCATAAATTGCCTTAAAATAATAGATACATATTTAAGAGGACTAATCTAGTCGTCCTCGTCATCACCATCATAGTTGTTGACACTTAAAAAAGACAAGATTCTTACTGCCCTGAACAATGTCTAAACTTGTTGACATTTACAAAAGACGAGTGACGGACAAGCTGACGACCAGTTTTTCACCCATCTCCAAGGGACAAGGAAGCAACTTGGACTCCACTGATCCAGCAAGCAGACAGTGAGCCCGGATTGTCTCTGAACAAGACCTCAGCAGGTCTAAGATGCTAGCACTTAGCATTACATGAGCCCAAAGGGATAGCCTCGCCTAGGAGGCTAAGATCATCCAACTTCGCCTTGAAGCCATTTAAAGCTCCGCCAGGAAGCTAACTTATAGCTTCGCCTGAACTGCTGAAGCGCAACTCCGCAGAGAGAGTCAGCTCCGCCTGAAGCCACACGTAACTACTCAGAAAGGGTATATGGTAGCTTCGCCGAAGAGCCTCCTCCTGACTTCGCCAGATACTGCCTCCAGCTCCGCTGTGAATTCAAAGCGGGCAGCGCCGCTACTGATCTGCTATGGTCAATCTTTGACCAATCAAATCTCCAGATGAGATCAGATCTAATCAGATCAAATCCAATTAAGATCAAATCTGAGATCAAATTTGGCAGTTGATTGTCACAATCTCTTGACTCTTCTAAAACGAGTAAGAAGATCAGGGGAAATCCTCCAATGATATGGAAAGGATCAAACAGATCAAGAAGATCAACCGACCTGCCATTTCTAGCTTCGCAGAAGCTGATCCTACCTCGCAGTAAGGCTACTTTCTAGATTTAAACAGATTTGATTCAATCTGTTTCTATATTTTCAAGGGACGATTATACACTTACTCTCCTTATAAATAGCCTGCCAGGGGTACAAGGAAAGAGCCGAGCCGCGCATGCACGCAAGAGAGAAGACTCCACAAGCAGAGACTTCTTCACGACGCACCGTGCGTTCTTAAATTCAGAGATTTTATAGAGAATTGCTTCTCTAACCAGGTACTGATACCCTAATACCTTCTTCTCAAGGAATTTTCGGAACCAGGCGAGAAGGAATTCCTAATTGAAGGCAGTTTTGAGAAGTAGCAAGAGGGTTCTACCAACCCTCTATTCTCTGATTCCCCGAACCAGGCGAGAAGGGAATCTCATCGCTCGCATCGTCAAAGGACAAAGTGGTCGCGCGCTGACCAGACTCCTATCGGCACACTTCTCCAGAATCTCTGAGGAGATCTACTTGTAATCTTTTTAAGATACTTGTAATTTAGCTCCTCAACTCTTTTTTATTGTAAGTTTTTCCCTTTGCAAATTATATGGAAAACAATAGTCATCTTCGTCATCCATATTATGACAGTCTTTGTCTTCTGTATCGTTTTTCTCCTCTTCCTCCTCACTACCGCCACTCTCCTCTTCGCTTTCTTCCTCTTCACAGCGGTACTTCGTTTCATCCATGAACTCTCAGAACGGGTCGTCTGTATCAAGCTCATCCTCTGACCCGTAGCGAGGGAACGTATCAGAACTATATTGCCAATCATCATTAGATGAATGGCTTCATTCAGGGGAAGATGGTGAAGAAGACATCTTTTTCCCGATTTGTTATTCTTTAATGGACACCCTTAATATATAATTCATCTAGGAATTCCAAAAAGTTTATGCTCTCAAACCAGGTGAACATGGCGTAAATTTATTATCTGTCTTTTTCGAAAAGTAAATACTTTTCAGGTGACTGTTTAGTTTTCAAAAACCGGTTAAAATTAATATATTTTGAGATTCAATTAAATTTTGCTTTGAAGAATGCAAGACTATTATTATTTTAGTTTTTTACGGTAGAAAAAGGCCATGACGATCATGTTTACATTTCGTTAAATTAATGATATTAACAAAATTTAAAACATATATCGTTATGTATATAATAATGTTGCAGTTCCCGATTGGGCACTGCGACCATGGTCTCAGTACCACCTGTAGTCGAATTCATTTACTCCGATCGTGATCGCAATGCTAATAAATAAATACATTTTTTCATAATTTATTCGTACTGCGACCATTGTCGCATTATAAGAAGTCTATACAACCTCTCAGTTTATGAATGTGACTTTGATCGCAATACAGAATTGGAACTCATTATTGGTATTTAATTTCACTGTGACTTAAGTCGCTGATTCTCATTCATGTATAGAAAGAAAATAAGGGAATCTCAATGGACTTTATAACAAATGAAAAAAAATGTAGATAAATTAAATTAATAAATCCAATTGACCTGCTTTTACAAAGAGGTTATATTTATAATACAAAAAATTATATGAATGAATAACAATATTGATATGAAAAAATTAAGTCAAATTTCAATCTTCAAGTACCATCCTTCTTATTAATTCTGTTCCTTCATCCAACTTTTTTCTTTGTCTGCTAGTAACATGTATGCAAGCTTACTTCTCAGTCTTTGTACATCGGCCGCCGTCACAGTATCAACTGTTGATGGAGCACCAAATGTTATACTTTCAATGTACTTACATACATATACAGCGCAATCAATACTGAAATTATACAGCAAAAAAATTATATGAGATTAAATTTTTACGCTAAATCAGCAGAAAATTATTTAGGTAAATGTCAAAAGAAATATATATTTTGTTTGCCTATTAGGAACATCTTGCATATTTATATAAGTTTTCTTCAACTTTTATTAAAATCAATTTCAAAATTTGTATCAATCATTCTTTCTACAATGTCAATAGAAAAAATATCAATCAAACTAAATGCAAATATTCAGTAATTGTAAGATTAAATTTAACTCACCATTGTTCTGGCATCTGTATGATACAATTTTAATATATTACTGGATTTTTTCACTGGAATCAAAGAGTTACAAAAAATTCACTCTTGTGTATGGCAATCTCAATACCAACAAGGTCCAGTGAAATCTAGCTTCCTTGGCACTGTGTTTGTGATTGATCAGGAAGAATATGTAATGGACATCTCTTATCCAGTTTCTCAACAACTGCTTGATGAAATAATCTTCCAGATCTCTATTTTGAGATACAACACCGTGCTGTAAAAACAAAAAAAGTTCATAGATTAAGTATTAAAATGCAAAAAAACAAAAATATATGAAAATCAGAACGGTTTACTAAGGTCGCAATTTTTTCTGCCTGGATCACAGTAAATCTTTAACCAAGTTTATTTTTTATTGCTATTCTAGTCATAGTCTCATTTATTCTGCCAAGAAAGCTGACTACGATCAAGGTCGCTGTGTTGTTAATTTTAATTAATTTTTCTCTGCGGCCTTGGTCATATACATCAATATTCAGCTTTAAATTTTAGGATTAATTAGTAACTGCGACTGCGACCGCGACCAAGGTCGCTGTGTTTCTATTGTTAATGAATATTTAGATTGCGACCAAGGTCGTCTTATTTATTGAGCTTCAATTTTAAAGATTAATTAGCAACTGCGACTGCGACCCAGATCGTAGTCATCATTAGGCCTTATAAGTAGTAAATGCGGCTGGTATATTGCGCCGTAAAAATTATAAATTACTATATTAAGTAAAAAAAGTGATGTTTTAATTAAATATAAAGGATAAAATAGATGTTTACCCAAACTTCGCTTCGAAAGAATATACTTTTTAATCCACCTCTATTCTCCAGATGCTTCATGTATAAATGAATGATATTGACATCCAAATTTCTACTGAATATCAGGTCCTCTGTGTCATTTTTTGCAATTATTATTCTGTTATCAAGATCCTGATATGCAATAGCACTACAGAAAAACAAAAAGAGTTAATAATGAAAATATCTTATATTATGATGTAAATTTAAATAAATAAAAAAATTACTCAGAGGTGGCTTTATCCAAGAAATTTTTGATGAGGGATTGTTGTTGTGGCTACAGAATTCTGTAAGCAATCGATTCATTCAATTCCCTGATTTTCAGCTGAGTGTTGGCATTCTTTGCCTTGCCTAAACCAGGGCAGAAGTCTGAGCCGCAGGCTGTGGAAGAGGATCTTCAATATTTTCTTCTTTTATTTTAGATAATCTAATAACTCCTAATAGAACTTTTCTTGGAGAATTCCGAGTAGAACTAGCCCCCTCTTCCCTCCTCATTATTTTCAACCACTATTGCATCAAAATAAATTTTAAGTATCCGATAACATTAAAATCTTTTACATTTTATTATTTATGTTAAATGTTTAGCTCAACAATAACTTGACATTTTGATCTTAAATTTGGTTTATTAGTGAGAGTTGAAAAATTCAGAGCAAAGCCTGAATTTATTCGGTGAGTCCGTCACCTTACGTCTACTACCAACGTGAAAAAAGATGAAGAACTCTCCAACCTCAATGAATTCTCGTAACGCCAGATGCTTCAAATAGAGAGATATAATCAAATAAATCAGTCCAACATTCAATAATGTTAAGAATAGTATTAGGACTAATATTATGTAATACTAATTGTATTTGGAGGATGGTGTCCTTATTACACGCAATTGTATGTCTATCTACATTCCTGGGCATTGCCGTCATCAATAATACACATAATTCTTAGTTTCTTCAACTGATTTAACATGGTATTAGAGTCATCCCTCTAAAGTTATTTTTCCATTAATTTTTTCTCTCGTGATCATTGTTCTAATGTCGTCCTTGAGTATGTGTTGTCCCGCGCTCGCATAGCATGTGCCTAATACAGGACAACCTTCACCTTGCTTCACTATTAAGGCTGAGGATTTCTCTTCTATTGAGTTTAGGGTTCTCTTAAAATTCATCTATGTCCTGTCCTCTAATTGGTATTCTTTTATCAACAGATTTCGCATTATGTCAATATTTGCCAAGTTTCAAGTGAAAGAGACGTAAGGTTTTTTTTTTTTTTTTAAGGGTTTGCTCGGACTATTCTAAAGTGACTTACAGTTTCAATGTTCGCCTCAAAAGAAAGAGACATAGGTTTTTACTTTGGAGTCCGCCTTGACTATTCTAAAAAGACTTACAAGTTCAATATTTGTCTCACTTTTTCGAAAGAGATGCTATGAGTTTTTTGAGTCTGTCCCGATAATTCTAAAGAGACTTACATGCTCAAAGTTTGCCTAGCAATTCGTGAAAGGGACTCAGATCAATCTTCAGAAAGTGCTCAATTATCGATTGTAAACCATCTCTCTTATTCTCCTTCTTATCATCCATACTCATTCAAACTCTCGATGTTTTATCCATAATGTTTGTGACGGGGTTCAATATTTTACAAGTTCTATTTATCAGTCTTCGAAAATCGTCATAAGTGATCGACATCAAGTTTCAGATTTTTCAGCAGATATTTTTCATATTTTATTTTATTTTATTTTATTCAAACTCACAATTTTCCCTTTATTTTAAGTTTGCGAGGGAGTGTTAAGAATAATATCAGGATCAATATTATTATGTTATACTAATTGTATTAGGAGTAGGGTTTCTTTATTATGAAATTGTATGCCTATATATATTTTTGGTCCTTACCCTCATAAATAATATACACAATTCTCAGTTTCTTCAACTAATTTAACAAATAATAATTGAAAAATAAACATCATTATCATACACATGCATATTATTTTTTTTTCTTTCTCATAGAATAAAATGAAGATAAATTATAGTTCAAGAGTTTTCCTAATTAGTGAACTTTGCACCAACTATACAAAAGATTTTCTATCCAGATGTTAGATCGACTATGGAAAAACTCTAGAACATAAGAAAGTTGTCATTAGAATGTTAAAACAATATAAACTTTTGTGCCCCATCATACAATCCATATTCCACTTTGTCTCATCTTTCCGTTGTTCTAAACTCAAATATTCTCTTTTTATTCCCTCCTGTCATTTTAGACATGCAGCAAAATTTCTCAGTTTAAAGATCCCTAATTAAAGATGAAATCTAATAATTTCATAATAGAACTATCTCCTCCTCCCTCTTTCTCATCATTTTTTTCAACCACTAGATCAAAATCAATTTTAAATATACAACAAGATCAATAATATCTTTTGCTTTTTATTAACCATTTCGAACGTAATTTGGCAGATTAATCATAATTTCAGCTTATCAGTGGTAGTAGAAAAGATAAGTATTAAAATGTGAAATTATTTAATGTTATTTGGCCCATCACACTACCTTCGCTTTTAAAAATGACATGGAAGAAAGATCAAAACAGGTTCTACAGTTTTAGTGGATCCTCGATCACGTTAGAGAGAGGAGATTAAATATACCAACCTGATATCTTAATAATAATTGCAAAAAAATAAATTGTATTTTATAATTTCCCCTAATTTTGAGATACATGCAACAACCTAATATATTTAGAGTTTAGAGAAGAAATGAGGGAAAAAAATTCCTCACCCTCTCTGTTTCCAAATTCCTAATTTTCTACATCATCATAGGCAAGAGGACAGGAGGGTCTGGCAGATAGGTGTCAGAAGAGCAGCATACCCCACGCCTCCCCCTCTCCCCTTTGTGTCTTTCATCATACCCCACCCCCCTCCCTCCCTCTCCTCTCCCCCCGCCCCCTCGCTCCTCCTTCCCTCAAACCCAAACCCAAACATCATTCATTCTATTTCAGACACAACACACAACAGATTCTTGATTTTGATTGGACGCATAAAACGAAAAAGAGGAGAAAGAGGGAAAAAAAAGGGAAAAAATCCCCACCCCAAAATGAAACCCGTTCACGCCCCAACAACAACATCACAAGAAGCCGCTGCCTCCTCTTCCTCATCATCGTCATCGCCGCCGCCGTCATCGTCCTCGACCCTCGCATCCGTCCCCTCCGCCGCCCCCTCGGGTGCCTCCGCAGCCCCCGACGACCCCTCCGCCGCCTCCCCCTCCCCCTCCCTCTCCTCCTCCGGCTGCGGCCCCGAGTCCGTCTCCGTCGACCGCCGCAGCGGCGGCCACTCCGCCGTGTGCCGCTGGACCGTCGCCCAGTTCCCCCGCGTCAAGGCCCGCGCCCTCTGGTCCCGCTACTTCGAGGTCGGGGGCTATGACTGCCGTCTCCTCATCTACCCTAAGGGAGACTCTCAGGCTCTCCCTGGCTACTTCTCCATCTACCTTCAGATCGTCGACCCGCGGGGCTCCTCCTCCTCCAACTCCAAATGGGACTGCTTCGCCAGCTACCGCCTCTCCGTCCTCAACCACGCTGACGACTCCAAGTCCGTCTCTCGCGACTCGTGGCACCGGTTCTCGTCCAAGAAGAAGTCCCATGGCTGGTGCGACTTCACCCCGTCCTCCACCATCCTCGATCCCAAGGCCGGATTCCTCACCCCGAACACTGAATCCGTCGTAATCACCGCTGACATTCTCATCCTCAACGAATCGGTCTCGTTCTCGAGGGATACCGGCAATGAGGCCACCCTGCAGCCCGTGCCAGATGTGTTGAGTGGGAAGTTCACATGGAAAGTTCACAATTTTAGCGTGTTTAGGGAGATGATCAAGACCCAGAAGATCATGAGCCCGTTTTCCCTGCCGGGGAGTGTAATTTGAGGATCAGTGTGTATCAGAGCTCGGTGGGAGGGGTGGATCACTTGTCTATGTGTCTGGAGAGCAAGGACACGGAGAAAACCCTGATCCCGGACAGGAGCTGCTGGTGCTTGTTCCGCATGTCGGTGTTGAACCAGAAGCCAGGGCTGAATCACGTGCACCGGGACTCCTATGGGCGGTTTGCAGCGGATAGCAAGGGCGGGGATAACACTAGCCTTGGGTGGAATGATTATATGAGGATGTCAGACTTTGTTGGGGCAGAGGCCGGGTATTTGGTGGATGATACGGCGGTGTTTAGCACTTCGTTCCATGTGATCAAGGAGTCAAACAGCTTTACAAAGAATTCTGGGGCCATGATGGGGGGAAGGGGGCCGGCGAGGAAGTCGGACGGGCACTTTGGGAAGTTTACTTGGAGGATTGAGAATTTCACACGACTCAAGGATTTACTCAAGAAGAGGAAGATCACGGGGCTTTGTGTCAAGAGCCGGAGGTTTCAGATTGGTAATAGGGATTGCCGCCTTATTGTTTATCCGAGGGGTAAGTAAAATTAGCTTTGTTGCATGTAGACTTTGAGTTACTTTTGCCAATGCTAACAAGAAAAAGGAGGGGCTTAACAGTTTACAGCATTCTATTAAGCCTGTTGTTTAGTTGAATAGGAAGTCATAAGAATAGAAGTTGACAAGAAATCGAGAGTATGGCGTCTGTTTATTTCATTCACCAAGGGAAGTACATTTTCAATTGCCTAGTATAGAAAAGATTTTGTTCTCACGCTCTTTTAGTAACTTGACAATGGGCATAAATTTCTTGACTAGTTTTTGTCGGATTAGGAAGACTCTAATAGAATTAGGACATAGCTTGAAAGCCCCAAAGAATTCTATGGACAACTTGAATTTGATGGCTTGCACAACTAATGTACCAAATTTATCAATGGAGTGCTAATGAGATGAGCTAGGGTGCTCGTTTCTTTAGCATATTTACTAGACCCTATGTTTGTCTGCACAATGATAGGAGTATATAAAGAGGGGGCGGTGGGGTGGGAGAAAGAAGATGAAGAAGATAAGAAATGTGAACCTTATATCTAATTTCACTCATATAAGGAAAAATTTTGTACCTTGGAATAAAATTTGCTTTCCCCTTACATTTGCCAAACAAGGAAACGAGTTATTTTAGTTCGCTCTTTTTTCCTTCCAAGTAAATGGTAACCACCGGACAATAATACACTTTTGATGGTGAATATATTGGCGGCCTCTAAAATTTACCTAATGCTGATGATTGATTAGGTTAGGCACTTAGGAAATAACTAATGCTAGCATTTAGGGACTTCTTTTAATATAAACATAATTTTGTTTTGATTGGCAGCTGCATCTCTTTAGCATTGCTTCATCAAAACTAGTCGACTTTTATGGCTTATGTGCTTATTGCAGCATTTAGATGAAAGGAATACTGAAGGGGTAGGGAAGTGACTAAATAAATTGCTTTCCCTGGTTTTGGTACTACAAAATTTTTCCACATTAAGGCAGTGGAAACGGTTAGGAAAAGAGTACATTTCTTGTCATATTTCCTATTTCTCTTCCTATGATACCACACACAGCTTGACTTTTTTGCAAATTGGTCTTTATTTGTGTAAGTAGTAAACTGATTGAATTACTCCCTGTTATCTCTGTTTTCTTGTTGATGGGCACCAGGGCAGTCTCAACCGCCGTGCCACCTCTCTGTGTTTCTTGAAGTCACTGATTCCCGAAATACTACCAGTGATTGGAGTTGCTTTGTGAGCCATCGGCTGTCAGTAGTAAATCAGAAAATGGAGGAAAAGTCAGTTACCAAAGAATCACAGAACCGTTACTCCAAGGCTGCAAAGGATTGGGTTGGCGTGAGTTTGTGACTCTAACGAGTCTCTTTGATCAGGACTCTGGCTTTCTTGTTCAGGACACTGTTGTGTTCTCTGCAGAGGTTCTAATATTGAAGGAAACTTCAATAATGCAAGAATTGGGGGACGAAGACTCTGATTTATCTGGTGCTAGTTCAGGTTCTCAGATAGATGCCATTTGGAAGAGAGGGTCATTTACGTGGAGGGTGGAGAACTTTTTATCCTTCAAGGAGATTATGGAAACTCGAAAAATCTTTAGCAAATTCTTTCAAGCTGGTGGTGTGAGCTGCGAATAGGTATGAATAGGTTTTGCACAACATTTTGTTTCTAATGTGTTATTGTTTATGTTCTTTTCTTTATGCAAGAAATTGATTCTCACAATAATGAAATTGATTCTCACAATAATGCAGGTGTCTATGAGTCATTTGACACTATATGTATATACTTGGAGAGCGATCAGTCATCTGGAAGTGATCCTGATAAGAATTTTTGGGTCCAGTATAGAATGGCTGTGGTTAACCAAAAGAATCCCTCAAAAACTGTCTGGAAGGAGTCTTCCATCTGTACAAAAACGTGGAACAATTCAGTTCTCCAGTTTATGAAGGTCTCAGATATGCTGGAATCAGATGCAGGGTTTCTTGTTCGTGACACTGTAGTATTCATTTGTGAGATCATAGATTGCTGCCCATGGTTTGAATTTTCTGATTTAGAGGTGAGACTCAATGCCAGAATGTTATATATATTTTTTGATAGGCTGAGATTGTTTGTGATTATTTCTTTTGCTATTAGTAAATATTATATATATTTTTTGATGGGCTGAGATTGTTTGTGATTATTTCTTTTGCTATTAGTAAATTGTGGTGATTCATCTTCTCCAACCACAACATGCATGCTGCTTATCAGAACTATGGTCATTTGCTTGTCCTCTTAGGATTAATCCTGTGTAAAAGCAACTAGGATAACATCTAAGATGATAAGAAGCTGTTTGTTACTCCCACTCTCTGGTGGATCGACGTCTAGATGTTAATTTATGTGAAAATTAAATGTTAATGCTCGCGGAGATTTAACATTTAAAAATTCTCTACCTAGTTCTATGCTAACTGAATATAGTTTCAGCTTTATAGTCTTCCTTCAGAATATCTAAAACTTTACATATTCTCAATATAAATCTAAGTCCACTTTTAAGCTGCTATCTGATAAGCTGACACCTAAGTTTACTGGTGCAAAGGAAGCTGTTGTCTTAGATTGCCTAACTAAACCTCTAATTAACCCTCTCCTGTTTCTTCATCAGCTCTGCTGCTGTTTTTTTCCTCCATGAATAACCACTACTGAAAAGTAGAAAGCCTTCAGAAAAACAGCTTATGGTGAAAAACTAGTTTTTGAACAGTAGTTTTTTTAAAGGCACACAATTTCAAATTCGATGCACCATAAACTTCTTGATACAGTTACATTTTGTAAAGATCACTTGAAGCCCAGACACAAATTGCTATTGCTTCCTTTATTTCACTTCAGCAGCCACCCACCTCACTCGCCTACCCACCTTACACACCCACACACCATGAACGAAAAGAAAACACCACACACACACACACACACACACAGAGAGAAAAAAAAAAAGACAAGGCAAAAGAGGAAGAAGAAAAGAAAAGGTCATAGAATTTAGTTATCATGAGTCCTGATCCAAACTTATTAAAGAGCACTCAGAGTGATGCGAATTAGCTTCAGTGTTTTATGGTTCTCTGTCGAGTAAAATAGATGCCGATACAGTTCCTGGCGTCCTATAATATTGTATTACTGAATTGTGAGACAATATGTACATTTACTCGCTTTCCAAACATTTTTGAATGTTATTCCTTGTTTATTCCAAACAATGTAAGTCATTAAAAAAAGCTAAGTGTTCTAGGTTCAAAATCACACATGTTCATGCTAGCTTAGGCTGGTAGGGACTACCAAAATTAGGCAGTGTATTTGTTTGAATATCATGCATTGGTCTTACCTGAAGAACTAATATATTTTGAAGGAAAATAAGATTTAAAAGTCCTAAAAAAGAAAATAGATATATAAATGAATACATTTTTTTCCTGATTTGATTGATCATTAATCTGTATGACTCGATTGAATGGTTTGTTGCCAATTTGTGTTTCTTATGGTCGGGCATGTAGAAAGTAGGAAAGCATAATTGTGAAGTTACAATTCAATTGCATGTGTGTCTTATGCATTTTGATTGAAGTCCTCTTAGAATTTCTCATTTATCTCAAGCATGTCAAAATTGGCATCATTTGTGTGGCAAGGGCAAATCCTTTACTCTTGATATGCTTATCTATGGCTTATTGTGTGCATTTATGAAGCATATTTGATGGAAAAAGTGAACAATAAATCCCAGAAGTAAATTTCGATAATATTCTTTTGTTGTTACTTTACTCCAGCATGTCAAGATTCCTCATGCTTTAATTGGGTGCAAGTCACTTCTTTGAAAGAACCTCGTTTTCTTCTTAAAGGTATTTTTACATTAATAATTGATTCTTTTAACTGAGTAATAAGAAGTCTTATGCTTACTTAATTTAATATCAAAGACTCTCTCAACACACACACACACACACACACACACGTGAGCACGAGCACTCATGCACCCGCGCCCACCCACCCACCCACACACGCTCAAACACCTCCACACACACGTGCCCACGCAAATAAGAAGTCTTATTTGATGTAATATAGGTGAATCACAATCACTTTCAATTTAGATAGAAAAGAAGGGTTTTGAAAAAGAAATAGAAAGAGAAGATTAGTTTGAGGGAAAAGAAATTAGAGCTAGATAAATTTAAGCTTCACACCCACTGCACTACGGACTTCACATCCCTTACACCACGGACTTCACACCTCAGTTTCAAGAATTCAAAGCTCAATTAAAATTTTCATTCATCCATTGACTGCCAATATGAGAAGTCTTTAGGCCTATTTATAGGCTTTACAAAACTTTAGTTTTAGAACATAATCAAACTGGTAGTTAAAAAAAGAAAATAGCTGAAGTCAAAATAGACTAAATTTAAAATGCAATAAAACAACTAAATAAACTATAACTAATGGAATGCATCATGATGTGATGTCCTCATCATTTTTCCTGGGGTGGGGAAAAACTCGACCCTGTCGAGTGTGGGCTCCCAACACAAAGCATATTAATCGGACTATGGTGGTGGTCGAGAAACTGTCGGTCGTGTGTCAAGTCTGAACCACATCGGTGGAGATGGGACTGAGCTCCGTGACAGATCAGCTGCAATCGATGGTAGATCTGGAAAGGCGCATGCAGTTGAAAGAGTCGACTCCACTCCACTTAAAAACGATTGATATCGGAGTCCCATGGGAAATTCAACTCATCAATGATTGAAGTAATCCTCCTTAGGACTCTAATAGGACATGTACGTCGAGCGTGCAATTGACTCACAATTTTGAGAGGAAACATCTCAGAGTGAATCGTAACCATTACTACATTTTTAACTGTAAATTCCTGCAACATACTATGTGTATAGGCAGGATTGTTTTAGTCATCATTACAAATTGTTATCTGTTTATAGATCTTATAATGTATTTCAGCCAAATGCAATACAATAAACTGACTAAATAAAACTCCTAAAGAAGGACAAAGAGATATACGGTTTTCCTAAGAGGATGTACATCAAATACCGCTAACAGTATAACATCATTAGAACCAACATAAATATGATTAAAGTCAGGAAATAACTCCAAACATTCACTAAAAAAAAATAATAAGAGTAACCTGATAAACTATAGTAAAGAATTTCACTGACTCACTTGAAGAGGAAAAGTTAAGAGCAACACATATCAACAATTTGCACGAGAGAACTTAAATGGCTTATTAGATGTAACGACGTTAGTATCAGCTGTCTCATGCTCAATTCTGCCTCTATTATAGGTATGCCAAGTGAAAACCTAGCAATCTGTAAGGGCATATTAAACTCCACTAATACGTGCTCAGAATCACTAATATTATCCTCTGAAACATCGATAACATCAGGTATGGGTGTACTAGACTCAACTAATGCATTCTGAATGTCACTAATATTCTCCTCATGAACGTGAGTCACCTCAAGTGTGGGTGTACTAGCATTTATTAAGTCATCAACATCACTAGTAACCTCAAAAGCAATGTGGACATCCTCGACAATCCTCGAATTATCAGTGTCATCAATTTACACATTATCAATATGTTTGACTCTTTGAGGGGAACTGGTAATCATAATGTTCAAATTCTCCACACTTAGAATACTCGAGGGGCACTCTTAAGTATAATGCCCATATCCCTGACACATAGAACATCACTTTCTGATTTTGAAAGTGGACAATTCTAGTTCTAATCCAAAAGAAATGTCTCTTTGACATACTTCATGACATGTAAGATCAACTCTCTTTTGAAATCTGATCCCAATCTGTTATAAAACCTATATATAGTAGTAAGATGGTCTATCTCAAAGCCACATTTAATACAAGCTCCTCAAATTTAAGCTTATACTGGTAACAGATAAGTTTTCCTAACGTAGATAAAACAACTTTTAAACAATCAGGATCTAGAGAGATCTTTAAGCTTTTCTTTCATTTCATCTCACGTCTTTATAGTTCTGAAGTATGTTCTCTGTAGTTGTCTGTTTATAGTAGTCCAATAATTTAGAGTTGAAAATTTTAGTTTTCACTTAGCAAATTGGACTTTACGCACATCAGAAAATTCATACAAGTCAAATAATAGTCCAGCTGGCTGTCGAATCACAAAATTTGCGAGGGTCATAGGTACCATAAAGTCGGGAGGCGCTACGCTGCCTTTTTATTGGACTTCTCTCATAACAACACACCAATCATAATAATTACACTGTCTATTGCGACATTGTAATTCTGTGTTTCGTGACTCACACTTATAATAATTACACTTTCTAGCGCGATGTTGTGAATCCGTGTTTTGTGACTCACGCCAATCAGAATAATAACTATCTAGTGTGATGTGAATCCATGTTTTGATCTAGGGGGCGCAATCAAAATCTCATGTTAAACTCAGTCATATCTAAAACTTAACCTAGGGCATACTACAATCCAAAAAAATACAAACGAGCGAATTATTATGCAAAGTCCGAGACTCAAACATAACTAAATACATGCAATAAATGATGAAAATTACAATTCTAAAAGATTTAATCTCTATAAGCAAAGAAATACAATCTAAATGTGATGTTAAGTAACCGACAAATGAGATCAATAAACACCAATAATTATGCATAATAAACTACAAATAAGTGCACAACACTAGAGTTTACAAGAACTAAACAATAAAAAAATTAGATCAAACTACGATATCACCTAAAGAGGTTAGTAGTTCAAGCACAAGTCTTATAAGAGTGTTTATATAATTCTTCATAACTGATGACTGAAATTCTTACAGGAAGCTCTGAACAGCTGCAGCACGGGCTGGACGTGACTAGAAGAAGACATCTTTAAGAACAACTCGAATCGGGTTCGAAACGGGTTAAAAATGACTTCTGAACCAACTGGACTGAGTCGGAATGAGTCAACTCGGCTCTGTTCACCGAGTCAACTCGGATCAGGTCGACTCGTGTAGGCTCGGGTCTAAGCTGTTGGCTCGGGTCGGCTCGAGTCTGAGTAGCGGCTCAAGTTGACTCCAGGCTGAGCCGTCGGCTCAGGCCGTCTCGACTTCAGTCGGCCTGAGTTAGGTCGGATCCTGCGCTGAAAGCGAGTCAGGTTGGCTTGTGCTGGATCCAGGTTGGATCTGAACTTGATGTCAGATTCGGTTGGACTCTGCTGCTTAGCAGGTCTACCACTTAATTTGATTTAGGTACAATTTTTGTATGGAGTATCGAAACCAAACCTGCATTGACTTCAACCTTGAACTTTGAGGGTCGAGTATACTTTGGACCCGATAGGGTTGGTGGCTGGGCAGTTGGCCAATGTTCTGAAAAGCGGTTTCACTACACGTGCGGTCCGGGAACGCATAATGCTTAAACGGTTTAAACAGTGATTAAACAGATTACACGTTTGATTATTATTTTAATATATAATAATATTATAATACTTAAAACATGCAAATATGAATTCTATAAACTCTAAAAAAAGCATAAAAGGTAAATTGCTAGTATTAAGAAAAATTTAAAAAGTAATAATGCCAATTAGTTCAAAGTACATCAATGTATCTCCACCTCCAACAACTATAGTTAAAAAAATACTTTTTAAATGAACAAATATATGTATTTCTTTCAAAAACAACATACCTCCAACAATTTTGGTTCACTGCATATGAAATGCAAGTAATGTGCAACTCTATCCTTCTCACGCTTGAGGCACTCCTCAACCTATTAAAAGCAACAAAAATCATTGGCAAGAATCTGGGCAAAATACGTGCACGCGAGGGGGGAGAGAGCTGACCAGAGGGAGGTCGCCATCGACGTTTTGCTAGTGATCAGAGAGCTGATCGCAGAGGGAGGGTCGATACAGAGAGGGTCGCAGTGGGAGGATCAACCGGGGAGGTCATCGTCGAAGGGGGAGGTCGCCATAAGAGCATCAACGTTTTGTGAACTTCTTCGTCGTCGTCGAGCTTCAGAAGCCCTAATTCCCTAGGAGGATCATCGCCGCCGTGAAGCGATCATCACCGCCGTGAGCTTCAGGAGCTTCAGATAAAATTAGGGCTTTGGGAGCTTCCTCGTCTCGTCGCCGTGAGCATCGAGAGCTTCTTCGTGAGATTTGAGAGTTTCATCGCCGCATGAGGATCGAGAATGCGGATAAATTGCATGTATAGTTTTTCAAGTACTCGGGAACCTTTTTTTGGAAACATACAAGTAAAAAAAGGCTTAACTGTTTAAAATGATAGGTCTGCGCTCATTTCTTTATATATTTTAATCGACAATGGCTCATTCAATTACCTCTGAGGATACAGGGCTACAACTTATCACCAATTGAAAGTTAAAGGTGGAAACCACATGAACTTTTTCTCCCATTTTTGGAATGATGAATAAAGCATCTTTCCAACCTAAGGTTATCAGCTTTTGTTATAATAAAGCGTGAATTAGAGAGAATATATGGCTTGCCATCTTATATGCAGCTGTTCTGTACACCTTCAGCATTCTAGGCTGATGATGTCCATTCAATCTTATAGCAAAGCTAACATGCATTATGTGACAGCTGGGTATAATTAACCATCACGGCACATACAAATTTTCCTCTTATTTCTATATGCTTTAAATAAATCAGGTTAAACGTTCCTGGTCCTGCAGGAAACTATCTAATTTTCTTATCTTTCTTTTGCTCTGGTCTTATGAAGCATGGGCACACACGAGGACACAAGACATAAATACAACATGATATGGACACGGCGACATGGCAAATTCTTAAATAGGATATATGGATATGGCGATATGGCAATGTTTATATATGTAACTATGTGAAATATGCATCAAAACCCATAGTGATTTGGACGTGTTCTACTAAAACTAAAATGTAAACAAAACAAAATATAATGATTTATATCAACATCTTATAATAAAATAACAAAACCAAAAAAAATCTGAATAAAATCTAATTAATCCCTTGCCTAGTTTGAGACGAGTTTAGATTCTACTAGCATAGTTCAAGTGACATTTGTCTTCTAGGTGTCCCACACGTGATCTTTAGATTCTATTTAAAGCCGACACAACCACGATACATGATTTTGTAGTTTTAAAAGATCTGACACAGCTTTGGAGTGTCTGATATGTGTTTGCAAGTGTGTTGCAAGTGTCGGTGTCTGACACGTGTGTGTTCAACACGGACACGACACTCACTTTCAAGTGTCCGTGCTTCATATCTCCGGTCCATGTTGCAGTTTAAGCTCTCCTCCATTGCATGATTTTTTTTATGAGATTTCACTTTTACTTGGGTTCTATTCTTTTTAAGTTATTGCTTGTATACCGTACACAATCTTTTGCACTGGTTGGTTTCTGATTTCTGGACCATTTTCTCACATATTTGGGTTTCTGCATTCCCCTTGTCAGGTTTTGGCCTCAGAGGATGAGCAGGATGCATTGTCGACAGACCCTGATGAACTTATTGATTCTGAAGACAGTGAAGGTATTAGTGGAGATGAGGAAGATATGTTCCGGAATCTTCTATCACGGGCTGGTTTTCATCTTACATATGGAGATAACCCTTCTCAACCCCAAGTTACTTTAAGGGAGAAACTTCTGATGGATGCTGGAGCGATTGCTGGATTCCTTACTGGTCTGCGTGTGTATCTTGATGACCCTGCAAAAGTGAAACGCTTGCTTCTTCCTGCTAAATTATCTGGAAATAATGGGAGCAAAATAGATGCCACAAGGGGTGATGCGAATTCTCCAAGCCTAATGAACTTACTGATGGGAGTTAAAGTTTTACAACAAGCAATCATTGATTTACTCTTGGATATAATGGTGGAGTGTTGCCAACCTTCAGAGGCAAGAACTGGTTATGAATCTTCTGATACAAGCTCAAAGCCTTCCCCTGATTCTAATGGAGCTAGTACTCCATCAGAACGCAGTGGAGATAGTGAAGTACCAGCGTATGCACAGTTTCATGTGTATCAGAGATTGGAATCTGAAGCAGATGAAATATCTCAATCTCATGCAGTTCAAAGTTCAGACCTGAGTACAAATGGAATACCTGGCAAGACCAATCCTGAACTGGCCATTTGTCCTCCGGAGACATCTGCTGCGGATCTGCCTGCAGATGATAGCTACATTCGTGCTTCCAAGGTAGTTGACTTATCTAAAGTCCTAGATATAAGTTTTTTGTAACGTAATTTCTGACTGTTAACTGATGGTAGAACATTTTCCGTCAGACAAAATGGCCAGAACAATCTGAGGAGCTATTAGGATTAATAGTTAATTCACTGAGAGCCCTTGATAGTGCCGTGCCTCAAGGATGCCCTGAGCCGAGAAGAAGGCCTCAATCACTCCAAAAATTTCCCTCGTCCTGGATAAAGCTCCTAGACATCTTCAACCAGATTTAATTGCCCTGGTGCCTAAACTGGTTGACCATTCAGAGCATCCACTTGCTGCTTGTGCACTTCTGGATCGCCTTCAGAGACCAGATGCTGAACCATCCCTACGGTTACCGGTATGATATATAAATTGCTTGTCATGTATTTTGCATGCATGTATTTGACTAAAATAATCTACATTAAATTTCTGAGTGATTGTGGTAGCTCTCGAAATTTCAAATGATATACTTGGTGGTTGGTTTCACAGTAACGTATACTGCTTAGTTAATATTTTATCTCCATGCAGGTTTTCAGTGCTTTGAGTCAGCTGGATTTTGGCAGTGAGGTGTGGGAGCGCGTGTTATTACAAGCTTTTGAACTTCTAACAGAATCTAATGATGAACCTCTTGTAGCAGCCATGAGTTTTGTTTTCAAAGCTGCAACACAATGCCATCATCTTCCTCAAGCTGTATGCATGCATGCACCTCTGGACTTGTATTCATTTCTTTTATTTTTTAGTCGCCTCCTTTGTTCTTGCAGCTTTTCCCTCCTTTTCTTATACATCCTTTTTATTTCTTCTCTTGTAGGTCAGAGCTGTCCGTTCAAAGTTGAAAAGCCTGGGTGCTGAAGTTCCACAGTGCGTGTTGGATGTTTTAACAAATACTGTGCATAATTGGGGAGATGTGGCTAAAGCTATTTTAAGGGACATTGATTCTGACTGTGAGCTAGACGGAAATTGCATGACATCACCTTGTGGTATCTTTTCTTGTGGAGTAAATGGGTTATCTGCTGAAGAAATGTACGCGGGGCAGGAACAGGTTGTAGATCGTTGCCATCATCTGTCAGATGTCTACATCTTGATAGAGATGTTATCCATACCGGGCCTGTTTGTTGATGTGTCACAAGTTTTTGAGCGAGCTATAGTGCGAGGTGCCATTGGGCTAAGATCAGTAGCCATGGTCTTGGAAAGGCGCCATTCTAGAAGATTAGATGGTAAATCTAGGCCTGTTGTGGATGATTCACAGGACAAAATGGTCCTGGTGGATGGGCAAAATGAATCGTTGCCCAGTCAAGAGGATGATTTTACACCAGTTTTTTCTCTTGGTGAACTAATCTCTCTCTCCAGGGACACCAGAGTCCAGGACTTTGTGAGAATGCTATATGCTATTATGTATAAAATTTATTCAGAGGAGCAGTATCGAGTTAGGATGTTGAAGGTGCTTGTTGACCGTGCAACAAGTACTTCAGATAATTGTCGAGCAGCTGATATAGATATGGATGTTTTAGTGTTTCTGGTAAGAGAGGAAGACGGGATTGCCAGACCAGTTCTGAACATGATGCGGGAAGTTGTTGAGCTTGCTCAAGTTGATCGTGCTACTCTTTGGCACCAATTATGTTCTATTGAGGATGACAATATTCGTTCTCGAGAGGAAAGGCAAGCAGAACTTTCCAATTTGGCACGTGAAAAAACTGTTTTGACCCAAAGGTTAAGTGAGTCAGAGGCAACTACAAGCCGTCTTAAGGTACCTTCTCCCTTTTTTGGTTTCTCCACATTACTTAGCCAGCTGACTTGATATTTCTTAGATTTTTTTTTTTTTTTTGAGTGACATTTTATTTATTCTGAATGGCAGTCTGAACTAAAGGCAGAGGTGGAACGTTCTGCCAGAGAGAAGAAAGATCTCTGTGAGCAAATACTTGAGGTAGAAAATCAACTTGAGTGGATGCGGTCAGAAAAGGATGACGAAATTAGAAAGCTTTCTGCTGACCGGAGAGCTCTTCAGGATCGCCTTCATGATGCTGAAGCACAGCTTTCTCAATTGAAATCTAGGAAGCGCGATGAATTGAAGGTAACTTAAGCATACTTTAGTAAGACAAATAAAAATCTCTCTAGAATCTTGCATTTTGTATTGCATAAAAATCGTTGGGTTATTTTCTTGAGTAAATGATTGTTATCCAAATGGGTGAATATAAGCCTTTTGGATGGCGCATAGTAATGCCTATGCCTTCCATAGCTTTACATGTATTCAAGATCTATTGTGAACATGTAAAATTAGCTGCTGCACTTTCTTATCTGCTCCATTTATTAGTCTTACAATGATGTAGGAGATCAAGGCAGAAGCAAACCAAGACAGAGCCTAAGCCTGTCGACAGCTGACTTGCACTTGTCAACAGGAGCAGTTGACAACTAACTGGCACCTGTCGACAGGTGATTCCTGGGAGTTAGTTTATCTGTCGATAGGCCTGCTCAGTCTGTCCACAGTTGTCTTGCACCTGTCGACATGCCTGCATGTATCTATGTATTCATTTCTGAATAGGATTTAGTTTTTTAGTTCGATTTGAACTCTGATTTGTTTTTCTTTTGTTTGATTAGGTTTCCTAATTAAATTAGTATTCTTCTTTTATTGCCTATATAAGGTCATTGTATCTTAGGTTTTTGTATCTAAGCTTTAATTCAAGTTTTAATCATCAATAAAATTGAGTTTTTCTTTTCAATTGCTCGTGGATTCGAGTTTATCCTTTGCTCGTGGATTCGAGTGTTCTATCCTATCTAAGTAAAAAAAATGCCAGCTAGATCTTATTCTATCGCCGAAAGGTCTACGTTAAGTGATATCAGAGCTTCAACTACTTTCTAGCGATGACATGAGACAGAAGGCCTTTTCACAAGGATGGGCATTGCTGAAGGGGAGATCAATGCTATCAAGTTAACCTTGGACAGTGTGGTCTAAGAGATCAAGAGATTGTCCCTCAAGATTGATGACCAAAGTCTGGCCGATGGTGTGTACCGAAGTGGACGGGGTCATCCATCAGCATTGTTTAAATATCGATCGAGTCGGTCGAGATATCGGCTGATCTCTTCTTTGCCTGCTGCCGACACGATATGGGGAAATCGTTTGCCTATATTATTTGCAGTAAAAAAGGGCCAATATTTGAAATATCAGCCGATAAATCATCTGATATGAGTCGGCACAAAATCGTTTGATATGGATTTATTTTAATTGAGTTTGTTTTTTTTGAACTCATTAGCAGTGAACTCAAACCCGACTTATCACCTGACTATACAAGTATTGTTTGCATCGTTAGGGCTCGATAAAAACTTTTTGGTTTATTGATTTTCAGTTAAGCAGATTATACAACTTCTAACCTTATATTTTTTTAATTTTATGAAATAACTTATTTATTGCACAACCCAAGACTGTGTGCAAATGTATATTTTTTTTACCGTCTTTGCATGCATATTACATCATTTTTATTGTGTAGATGATATCTATGACACTAAATCAACTTTTAGTTATCAATATTTTATTATATACAATGCTTAATATGAACGCCCGCTATGCATGCATATCCCTGTATCCGATATCCGATATCCGATATGAAAATCCCCATCCGATACGATCTCGATATCCGATATTTAGAACCTTGTCCATCAACTAATCTTGCAGCACCTCCACCCTATCCACCACAACAACCACCACCACATCAGCCATCTATAATACAACCATCACCAAATCAGCCACCTCCATTACAACCACCCCCTTATCAATCACCCTCGCATCATTCATCACCGAGACATCCTCTACGAAATTCTAATTTGATGAATTCTTCGACAAGGAAGAATTGGACAATCCCACCTATCAATATGATGTTTTTGAAGACAAATATGAAGATGAAGGGATGACTTATGAAAGACGAAGATTCCAATTCTAACCCAAACAGAAGAGGCAGATCTCCTAACCCTAACAGGAAAGACAGATTTTCTTATCCTAATCATGGTAGAGAAGGAGGGTACCCAAGTCCTAACGAGTATCAGATGAAAGTTGAGATTCTTCTTTCAGTGGGAATCTTGATATTGAATCCTTCTTGGATTGAATTTATGAGGTGGAGAAGTTCTTTGACATGACTTATGTTCATAGAGAAGCAAGTCAAGTTTGTGGCGTATAAACACAAGAGGAGCGGCTGCATGATGAGACCAATTGCAAAGCACAAGAAGACGTCAAGATAAGCCATCCGTGATGATGTGGAGGCTCATGAAACAATTACTTCAGGGTTGATTCCTTTTACCTGATTATCAACAAATATTTTACGATCAATTTAAACACGGTCACCAATGTACAAGGATTGTCGCGATATATACAGAGGAATTCTATCGACTACTATTATGCTGTGATTTATCTATGACGAAAGAGCAACAAACGGCAAAGTATATTAGTGGTCTAAAGTACTCTATTCAAGAGTGCATGATCCTTCACAATGTATTATCCGTTGATGAAGCTCATAACAAAATATTGAAGATTGATAGACTACATAATAGAGCCCCACCTTTCAGACATTCAACGCCAATTGAAGAGTCAGCAAGTGGCGCAGGAGTTTAGCTGAATTTCACGACAGTTGACCAACCGTCAACCCATCAGTTGACCAACACTCCTGCATTAGCACCACCACCAACAACCACTGTAACTGCAAAGAGCAAGGAGAATTTTTACGTCAAGCCTGGGTTGAGAAGTGTTATAGGTGTGGAGAGCTTGGACACAAGTCCAATGAATGCACTAAAAGGAAGCAAGTCACTATGACGGATTAAGAAAATGACAAAGAAGAAAAAATTGAGATTGAAGAACTAAATGATTCTGACTTTGCCGATGAGCACAAGGAGCTACTTGTATTGTTAAGAGATTATTGTGCAACCAGAAGACCCTCGACACTATGCAGCGACATCAAATTTTTTATTCAAGGTGTTCGGTCAGCAAAGTATGCAACCTCATCATTGACAACGGAACATGACATAAATCTAGAGCACTCGTAGACTATTTGAAGTTAGAAATGGAACCAACCTTCATCCTTACACCATTAGTTGGATAAAGGGCCCCTCTATCAAGATAATAGATTTATGTCATGTTCCTATTTCAATTAGCAAGTTTTTTTCAAGATTCTGTTACATGTGATGTGGTTGATATGGACGCATATCATATTCTTTTGGTGAGACCATGACAAAATGATCTTGATGCAACCCATAGAGATAAGCGAAATATCTATATGTTCAATTGGAAGGGCAAAAGAGTCGCCATGAGACCAATCCCACCTATTCCAAAGTCTGCAAAAGAAAATGAGCCTACATTCATATCCATATGCAATTGATGCGAGTTTTTAGTGGAATCCAAGGAAACAAAGTAGAGATTTGCTTTAGTGGTCAAGGAAGAACCCGCTGAAATTTTCGAGAAGAGGAGACCATTATTGGAAGGTTTTAAAGGAGTTGTGACTTTTGAACGACGAACTTCCAGAAGGATCACCACCCATGAGAGATTTTCAATATTATATTCCAGGAGAAAGTCTACCTAATCATTCACACTACCAGATGAATCCCAAGGAGAGCGAAGTTCTAAAGGAGAATGTTCAATTGAAGTTGGAGAAAATTAATGCAAAGTATAAAGCAGCAACTGACAAGAAAAGGCAGAAGAAACACTTTGAGGAAAGAGATACAGCGATGTCCAAGACATTCAATGTGGTAGATCTCTTTGAATATCATCCTACCAAGCAACTATACTCAGATTAAAACTCGAGGACGAGTTCTTTTGAAAAGATAGACTGATGTAGGAGATCAAGGTAGAAGCAAATCAAGACAAAGCTGTTGATAGCTGACTTGCACCTGCCGACAGGCGTTTCTCGAGAGTTAGAGTTTTACATCCTGTCGACATGCGTGCTCAATCTGTCGACAGTTGACTTGCACCTGTTGACAGGCCTGCGCGTATCTGCATATCCGTTTCTGAAAAGGATCTAGTTTTTCAGTTCAATTTGAACTCTGATTTGTTTTGTTTTCCTTTTATTTGATCAGGTTTCCTAATTAAATTAGTATTCTTCTTTTATTGCTTACATAAGACCATTGTATCTTAGGTTTTTTTATCCAAGCTTTAATTCAAGTTTTAATCATCAGTAAAATTGAGTCTCTCTTCTCACTTGCTGTGGATTCGAGTTGTTTATCCTTTGCTTGTGGATTCGAGTGTTGCATCCTACCTGAAGATATCCTTTAGGGTTCGTTGACGCTAGGACGAGATCTAGCCGACATTGTTTGCTTACTTGTCTGCGCCATACAACCAAGACATTTTACTGCATGCAGCCAAAGTTTCCCTATGTTGGCTATTCAGTTCAGTCATTACTAATGTGATATCCACAAGTAGATCATGGTTCACAAGATAAGATAGGCATACCCCAATTTTTGAAACAATAATGATTTCTGGCACAGGTTCTTATGTGGTGATAAAGTCTTTGATAAATATGCTAATTCAGTTTCATCTAGAACTCTCTGTTCCTTTCTAACTTTTGCACCATTGAAACTAGATTCTCTTGGTAGGTATGATCTGATGTTATTAAGAACAGTCAGACCATTTCACAAGAGGACTGGGTTAAAAGTTCTTTTTCTTTTTCTCTTCTTATTCCTAGTCTTTTATGGTTAATTTTAAGTCTTTCCAACATAATTAGTGGCGCAGCATGCTGAATTGATTTGATTACAAATGTGTTTGCATCAAGCCAAAAATTGGGTTTGAGCCAGCGGTGTGAATTTATTCTTCTCATATATATGCATAAATCAAAAAGTATTTACATGTAGATGCCCACATTATAGTTGAGCCTTATAAAGTGCTTAAACATAATTAGTTTTTTTTCTTTCAGTCAAGGATCTTGCACATTTAGAAATATTTCTGTTTATATTGTACTTCACCTAAAATCTGAACGTCTGTAACAAGAAATTATTTTTCTTGGTCTTAATAATCTCTACCTGGTAACCTTTTATAATAGTATTTAATTAATTTAGTATAGTCACTGTTATAAATAGTTTTTTGTTTTTTTAACTGATAATGAAAGTGATTCATAAGTACATTTTAGCTTTTCTGTTATGGGTGCATCTGACTATATATCATAATTTGAATGCTTCTCGGTAATATTGATACGATTTTAAAGTTTTGTGGGGGTTTGTTTTGAAACCTGCTCCTTCCACCAAATTTGGGACCATTTTGTTTTATGTGTACCATTCATCTTTGGTTTTATAAGGAAAACTCTGATATATGGTTGTCTTATCCAACTGAAGCTTTGAAATTTGGCTGATATTCATAAGCAAAGAAGGGTCTTGATCAGATTTTGGGCATTCTTATCCTACCCTGTCTCACATAAAATAAGCATAACCTGTTCTGCGACAATTGATGGACTCCTCACACTTGACATTCATGCAATTCCAATCCATTAACTCCCAGCGAACCCATCTCTCAGCAGACACCCCCGAAAAGAGGTATTGGTTTTATCTCTACATAAGCAATTGTCTTGCACTGAGTTTCACCCACAAACACAACCAAAGTGCTATAAATTGGAATGGTTTGGGTTATAAAAACCAAAACACCTCCAAGAAAATTTGCTTCATTCCCATAAATCTCTCCATGCCTTTGCAACAATGATCCCCATCATCCACAAGAATTGAGACTGAAATTGGTTTGCAGGAGGCTCTTTGATTGAAGCTAAACATCAACAGCATACACAGAAACAATAGATGATCAGCATCTTCAGGAGAAGTGTACACCTAGGGTAATTGTACAGACCTTAATGCCCCTTGCACAAAGAAGTGATCTAATGGACAGGACATCTTGCTCAACTGTCAAAGCCATCACTGCACCTTGTTGGTGACACACACTTCAGAAATCCAATACCCTGTCGAGAATTTCCCTGCTCCATAACCCAAATTTGCAATCGGTAATTATAGGCAGCAATGACTGTGATCAACCCAAGCTGTTGTCTGTCCCCACAGAAGGCATATCTGGAATTATATTCCAGGATACTGGCCCTAAGGGGATTAGTTCCCTCGCACCAATTATCAAGTTTCCAGTTGCTTGCCTCTTGATCAGCACTTGCACATTGCACTCTTGAGTAATGCTTTGACATTGACAAACATCAGCCATCCAGCTACTTATTTTCTAGCCAATGCCATCTTCGACTACCTCACAACATAGATACACTGAACTCCCCACCCACAGATCTCCTACGAGGAGAAGAGGAGATTTCACTATCTTCTCTGTAATAGACAGCTCACCCCACTATCCATCCGATGCTCAGCCCTACACCTGAGTGAACCAAATCAAATGGGTGATTAGCCTGTTTATTGACTAGGGTAAGGCATTCGATCCTAGTTAACAAGACTAACATTTTAAAAACTCAGTTGACTAAAATCCGGAACCAAAACTTCTAAATCGATAGAGAGATGACCTAACGACAATAACGATAAAAAGTGAAACAGAACTGATGTACGCCACTAGTTTGGAGAATAAGTGATGCAGACATAAAGCCACATGTATGACACATGCTTCACCGGTGGAGAAGACGCCTTGTTCTAGATTCCAGTAGCTCTAAAATTCTATTTTTTAGTTTTTTTTATTTTGAGTTTCTTTATTTTTGATTTCCTTTTGATAGTTGTAATCCCACTTTGTTTGGGAATTTTAGTTTTTGAAAGTTGAAATTGTAATTCTATTTTGATTAGGAGTTTTAGTTTGAATTATATTCAATTTTGTAAAAGCTTATGTATTAAACAATATACAATGAGAATTATTATGAAGAAAATTTCTCAAATTTGTGTGAGTTGTGTTCTCTCCCAAATCTCTCTCTCTTTGTGTGTAAAGCCTTAGAGGAACTCTAGATTGGTGGTGTGAAACACCCTAGCAAGCCTATCCCCTCTCCTTTATCTATTATCTCCTTCCTCTTTGATGCCTTACCACAAATTTCTATTCTCTCTATTAGAAAATCCCTAGAAACAATACTGTTCAAAATCTTTGAAGAAAATCATGCTACAGTACCGCTACAGTATTGCCCCCAACTGCTACAGTGTCGGATCCGCTATAGTAAAAATAGATCCGTTAAATGTTCAAAGTTCGTTTTCAAGTCATATCTCTCTCATTTAGAGTCCAAATCACGTATGGTTTGAAACGTTGAGTTCGTGAAGAAGAGTACTACACATCTATAGTCGTCATCATAGGACATTGAGATTGAAGTTATCCTCTGTAAGTACGTTTCTAATTTAGATCTCGATTATTTCGAGTCTGATAATTAATCTCTGATATTTTATCGATTTAACTGTTGTCCACAAACATGAGATTGAGCGTATCTGCTTGCCTTTGAATTCAATAGCTTTAATCTTGATCGTAAAATCTTTTGCCACATAATATATTATCGTTAGTTGATTCTTGATTGAATTGGATTTGTCCACGCATGTTATTTTGTTACGTATATCCGCTTATTAGCTTTAAGCTTTTCCTACCAACGATCGTTTCATGTTGGTAAAGCATGATTGAGTGTTTTGTTGTTGATTTCCAACATGCCTACACGTTTCACATCAACTTGGTATCAGAGCACGGTTAGGTAGGATTTGCATCACGTAGTTACTTAGAAAACTTTATCGCTTGCAGTTAAAAAAAATCTTTTGCTTCTTGCATCTAGTTTAGATTTTTATTCAAAAACCAAACAAATTGCCTCTAGTACTCATACATTGCATGCCAACCGTAGTGTCTAGCGAAAACCTTACATCACTACTATGAATGTCCTAACTTTTGATGGTCATCAAGATTATTATGGTCATTTGGATCCTCACATTTTTCTGAATTGGTTACAATGCATGGACATTCACTTCAGTCGGTACCCACTTTCTGAAGCTAAAAAAGTCAGGTTCGCTATCACTAAACTTACCGGTCAAGCTTGTCAGTTTTGGACCAACTTAGTGAAACGGCATGTAGAATGTAATCAAAAACCAATTGATACATGGGGTAGAATGAAGGATGAACTAAAAGGTTAGTATGTGTCACCACATTTCTATAAGTTTAGACCTCTCACATCTGTTTAACCTCATAGGTCTAATACACTTTCATCTCCACCGGTTGTATTCACTCTCTCAAACCAAACCTTGAATTTTCAACCAACACTTGATGATATCATGGATAAAATTAATAACCTACTCCAAATCATGAATTATTCTAACAAAAACTCAAAAAGTAGTGCTCTTTGTGTGATCCACACAGTTAGAGAAGTCAAAGAAAAGTCTGAAAACAATAAAAGTAAGAACACTAAAAAGTCTTACACTAAAAGGACTATTTCAAAATTTGTCCCACAACTAAGTGCTATAAATGCCAAGGTTATGGGCATGCTGCTATCAACTGTCCAAGCCTATTTAAGATTGCCATCAATAACAGAGTTCTCATTGAAGCCCTAAGCCTAATAGTAGTATTTCTTCGAAAGTCACTTCTGTAATTAAGAAGTTTGCTATCATCTATTCTTTCCCTTTTCCGATTCTACTGCCAACACCATCTTCTCTGTCTCCTTTACTGCCGCCCCTCGTTGTAGTTATCTGTTTTGGTCACTAACCCCTTCCTTATCTACTGCCGACATCATCCCTTTTTTTTCTTATGGTCCATATTAGGTACTAAATCAAAACTCTCAACAGAATTTATCCCTATAGATGATCAGTATAAAGTCATTGATTCTGCACCACCAGTTGCGTCATCTTTTGCATTACACATGCACATACCACACAATAAAATCAATGATAAAATTGCACAAAATAACGCCAACCATGAGTTATAAGCTGATGATAGGAATAGATTAAATACTTTTAATGTTATTGATGTTCAAAAGTTGCATGCTTGTAGTTCTAATCAATTTCAAATCTTGATGAAATTGTATGCTAATATTTATATTATAAATCTTCTTATAGATTTTGACATCAGTTCTACTTTCAATATTGACTGCTTAGTGGATTATAAAGGTTTTGATGTTATCCTACTTGTTAATGAGCTTACTCATGAGCCTATTCTCGAGAGCTCATTCTTTCACCACTACCAGATATTTTACCCTATACAGCATGTCAAGTTGATAAATTCTTATACAAAATTATCACCACTCAAGATGGTGAGATTCAAAAATATCTGATTTGTTAGACATAAAAAGTATCAATTAATGATACATGGCTAGACCGAAGTGAACTGCCGAAGATCGATCATGAAATTTTATAGCAGTATGAAAGCAATTCCATTTCTAACTCGATAGAGTCGAGTACTCTCCAACACGGGAGAATGATGCGGACATCAAGTCATCTGTATGTCATATGTGTCACTGGTGGAGAAGACGTCTTGTTCTAGATTCTCAGTAGCTGTAGAATTCTATTCTCTAGTTTCTTTAGTTTGAGTTTTTTTTATTTTTGATTTTCTTTTGATAGTTGTAATCCCACTTTGATTGAAAATTTTACTTTCTAAAAGTTGAAATTGTAATTCTACTTTGATTAGGAGTTTCAGTTTGAATTGTATTCAATTTTGTAAAGCGTATAAAAGACCTCTTGTATCAAACAATATACAATGAGAATTATTATGAAGAAATTTTTTAAATTTGTGTGAGTTGTAATATCTTCCAAATCTCTCTCTTTGTGTGTGAAGCCTTAGAAAAATCCTAATTAGTGGTGTGAACCCTATCTAGCCTAACCTCTCTCCTCTATCTATTATCTCTTTTCCTTCTCCAAAATCCTAGTTCTTTCTCTTTGATCCCTCACCACAAATTTCTATTCTCCATTAGAAAATTTCTAGAAAATATACTATTCAAAATCTCCAAAGGAAACCATGGTACAATACCGCTATAGTGCCGCTGTAGTCCTCCTACAGTGTTGCCCCCAACTGCTACAGTGCCGCATCCGCTACAGTAAAAATAGATCGTAAGTGTTCAAAGTTCATTTCAAGCCGTATCTCTTTCATTCGTAGTCCAAATCAGGCATGGTTTGAAGCGTTGAGTTTGTGAAGAAGAGTACTACACATTTATAGTCATCACAGGAATTGAGGTCGACGTGATCTTCAGTAGGTACATTTCTAATTCAGATCGGTTATTTCGAGTCTGATAATTAATCTCTGATATTTTATCGATTTAACTGCTGTTCACAAATGTGAGATTGAGCGTATCTGCTTTCCTTTAAATTAAGTAGCTTTAATCTTGATCGTAGAATCTTTTGCTGCATAATATATTATCTTTAGTTGGTTCTTGATTGAATTGGATTTGTCTACGGATGTTATTTTGTTACATCTATCTGCTTTATTAGCTTTAATCTTTTCTGACCAACGATCGTTTCATATTGATTAAGCGTGATTGAGTGTTTTGTTGCTGATTTTCATACACGCTTACACGTTTCACATTACTAAGTCCACTAGTTTGGAGACCAAGTCCAGGTAATACAACCTGTCTTCTCATGCCGGTGCTAATCATCTTCGTTTTAAATTCCTAAAATTCACAATACGTAGGATATAATTTTATGAAACATTCTAATGTTCTCGTAATCTTACTAACTGATAGTAAATTGAAAAGAATTTAAAATATAAAGTACATATGATAGAGATAAAGATGTAGCATTAGAAGTCTTATACTTTGAACAGAAGAACAATGTACCAGAAAAAATGAACACGTAGAATTAAGAGAGGACCCAATACCTTTGTTTCTAGCCATGTAATCTGAAACTCCTGAATCTATAATCAAGTCGGAGAGCTAGATGAAGTAAGAAAACAATGGGATTACCGGTCCGATCAAAGTGGTGTGAAGGAAGGTGGAGTAGATGACGTCTGTGATTGCTGAAACATGTGATTTAATTGCTCCTTCATTTGCTCTTCATTAACAGAACTCCTACCATATTGTTTCTGCTGAGCTGTGGCTACTTGAGCCGACCAAAATGGCTTGTTGCTTCCTTTACAATAATGGGCAATTGTACTTGGTGTGACATGGCTTCTTACAGTAATAACAATAGATCACCTCTTATCGTCCTCTTAAACGACCACGACCACGACCTTTACCTCTAAAATCACTCTCATGACCCTTACCTCTAGTTCTTCTGCCTTAAACCTCAAGAGCTGAACGACCTTGAATCTCCATACTGGCTGGACTTGCAACTCGGAAGAAACAGCTTCAAGTAAGAAGTGGTATGTATCCTCAAGTGATTTGATAGTGGAGCTGCCAATCACATTTGGTAGAGCCTTCGAAAATTTTGGATGCAGTGCTCCTAAGAAAACGAGAACCATCAACTTGTTCTACCGCTCCTGCATCTCTTTCACATCTGCTGTGACAGGAAATATCTTTTTGACCTCCGCAAAAGTCTTGAAGTCAGCTTAGAACTGAACTAACGTTTGACTTTCTTGTTTGCTCCGAAATAGCTCCTGGATGACATTATAAAACTCGACTCAAGTTGCTGCCTCCTGAATACATCTGTTCAAATTAGTTCACCTCTCCTTTACAGTCCTGCAATATAGAACCAGATCCTGAACACGTGGGTCCATACTATTCAAGATCTGTCCTAAAAAAAGTGCATTGTCCTGCCTCCAAATTTGCATCTTTGGATGGGGGGGGGGGTCATCAGTCAAGTGGTGATCATTGGCTCTCCTAGTAACATAAATCTCAACAACCCATTTTCTCTGTATAAAATTGTCACCGTTCAACTTCCCATCGGTAATCTTTTCAGATATAAATTCAGAAACTGTCGGCTTCATAACCAAAAAAAAAAGTACAAAGACGCTAAACTCAGGAACCTAAACCAAACTCAAATTTCAAGTCAAAACAAATAACTATGAGTTTTAAGTTTTAACCACCCACCCCCAGAGGAGAACCAAAAAGAATTTTTATTTTTTATTTTTACAATCTCTATTTTATGGACTGAATTTTCCTTTTTTTTGGGTACTGTCTAAACAGGGAGAAGAAGAGGTGAGGTTGGCTAGGACAAGGAGGGGATATGAAGGAGAAGCGACACAAAGCTTGAATATCCCAATGAAGGAGAGGAGGTTGGAGACGAAACCCAATGTCGAAGTCAGAGTTGGTGTTTGAGTCAAAGAACAAAGTCAGAGTCGGGCTCGTTGAAGTCGGAATTGGGTTTCGGGTTTGAAGGCGGATCTGGAAGTTTGAAGTCAAAGTTGGGAGTCGAATCGTTGAAGGTGAAGTTGGGTTCAGATCTGGTAGGAGAAGATGAGGTTGGAGTCGCTTCTAGAACTCGACTCGAGTTGGGTTGATGTCGACTTGATATTTGTGAGGAAGTCGAGGTCAGGCGACGTCGATTTGGATTGGGTTAGTGTCGAATTATGTCTGACAGGAATTCGAGGTCGGGTGTGGTCGATTCGTGTTGGGTTGAAGTCGAATCGATGTTGGAGAGGAATTCGAGTCGGGCGAGGTCGAGATGAAGAAAACGAGAGCAAGGTGAAGAAGATGTTGTCGGGTGATATGGGGCGAAGTCGAGGTGAGAGTTCTGGATCTTTGTTTTGATGGGTTTTATTTGAAGATGTGAAGAAGACGCTGTTGTTATTACGCGCAAAACGCTACATAGAAAGCTAAAAAATTCTGAAAAAATCACGATAAATCTTAAAAAAATTGTAGACATCCATATTCATGTATCACATGTCTAAAATATATCACCTAGCATACTAAACATAAAGCGAAAGTATAAATACACGCGTCGTTGGTAGAAGCATATCAAAATACATGCACAATATAGTAAATTGAACAAACTACATTCATAAATACATGCTAATGTAGTTATTTCCACATTGAATTGCGATGAGACACAAAATTATCATCATAATGCCGAATCGACCGAGTCAATTCCGATTCTCGGCCTAGTCAGTCTCCTCCGAGTTGAGTCGACCGACTCGTGACTCGGACTCGTCTCGGAGTGGGCCGAGACGGATACGACTCGGCCGACTCGTCTCCGACTCGGCCGAGTCTTTGAACCATGGTTGTTGAGGGAAGAAGAAAAGAAGAATAAGGAGATATTAGGAGAGAAGAATAGATCTTGGGTTAGGGCTAGGGGATTAGGTTCTGATACCATGTGAATAGGTATTTGAGAGTTTAGATAGTTAGTTAATTATTATTTAGGGCAGTGCCCCAAATATATATAGCCATACAATATGCATAATAGGGAAACTTCTACTCCAATACCATTAGTATTATATAATCCTTATCCTAATACTACTATTTCTAACATGCATAAAGTGGTTGAGCACTGATTTAACAAAAAATGACATAGCCAGCAAGAGTCAGGCTACCGGCCTTCCAGCTTCTCAATTTAGCTGAGTTTTTGTTCCACGGTTGCAAAATTAGCAAAGGAATGTGCTTACAACTGAGAACTCTAATTAGATATGCATCACATTGATGTTTAGACGGTTTAGGAGTTTATTCATATAATTGCCCGGGATGGATGGTTGATGTGGAGTGCATCTAGCGTCATATTTAACTGTCACTATCTTTTCAGATCTGCTTTATCTTTTCTTTCATAGCTCATCTATCTTAACAACTTTAGTGTCAATTTTGGTCATTTTATAGGAAAGTTTCTTTATTACCAAACATTCTGTGACCCATAAAGCATGTCTTATAGGCACTTTTGCCTTTCACTTCATGGGTGTTCAACACCCACATATTACTTTAGATGCTCTCCCGCAGTTCAACAATCTGGCCACAATTTTATGAATGACATTCTCTTAAGCTTTGACTGATTGATCATAAGCACTGATATGAAAATGATATCCATATTTCTCCTTTTCTATCATCAGTACATATGATTTTTCTGTTAAATACGTTAACAGTTTTTTGTCATACAAAATTCAATTCTAGACATCATATCCTCTTCTGTTACCTTGTCCAACTGAAGTGTCCAGCAGAATACTTTATGGATACTCATTTCTCACATGTTGCACACTTCTAGAATGTGTTTCAATTTTCTTATACATTTTAATTCCAAAATATATTATGGACATACTCGACACATTGTTGACGCCTCATAGATGCTTCTATAGGAATTGTACGTTTGGATATGACTTTTCTTTAATTTTTCATGTTAAAAACTATATGATCATCAACCTTTCTTTGTACTTGCATGTATATATTTTGATTTTCATTAAGTTATAGGTTATAATTTACTGTAAATGATAGTTTGTGGATTTTCTCATTAATTCTCTGTATTATGGGATATATGTGAGATGAGACTAATGATTACATGAGGCCCATGGTGATTGACTGACTACTTCTTTCTTACTCAGAGAGTAATGAAGGAGAAAAATGCCTTGGCTGAAAGGCTGAAGAATGCTGAAGCTGCGAGAAAAAGATTTGATGATGAATTAAAACGGTATGCCACAGAGACTGTGAGTCGAGAAGAAGTCAGGCAATCACTTGAAGATGAAGTCCGACGACTGACAAAAACAGTTGGGCAAACTGAAGGAGAAAAAAGGGAGAAGGAAGAGCAGGTTGCTCGCTGTGAGGCCTACATTGATGGGATGGAATCCAGATTGCAGACATGCCAGGTTTTGAATTACATCTTTGCTAAGCTAAATCACTCTAAAATTAAATTCTCACTTGCTAGTTTACAACTCACAATTTCACAAGAAGTAATGAATTAGACCTATTTTGTGAATCTTCAAAGGATTTCTTGCACAGAGTTATTAGTTGCCAACTTGCCATTAGTCTGGTAGAAATATTAATTGAATCAACAGATGTTGGTGTTAAAAGAAAAGAAGAGAAATCACAGAAAATTTGAAGTCTGTATTGTGCATAAATAATTTAAACATTTTGAAAGTAAGGTGCAACTTTTTTTAATTACTAAATGATTATTTTCCCAGTCATGTGATCTCTCTAATCTGTATCTATTTGGGGAAGCCGGATGTCAGTTACATTGTCAATTTTAAGTTTCTTACATTGGTATATAAATACCAACATGATGATGCTTCATGATTCTACGTGTCATTTTGTGTTGAGTTGGATGTCGAACAAATAGTCCCACATCGGCTATACAAGGGGATGTTTTTTGGTATATAAGGATGCCTGGAAGGCTAGTCTTTTGCGATGGTGCCGCGAGTCCTTACATTTTGGTCCTGATGTAGCAACATTATCTTTCCAAAAAACTACCACATGTTCATACACAAATTACTAATGATCCCCACTCAAATATATGAATCACTAACTTACCCTTGCTCGCACTCTCTTGCTGACTTGTTGTGGCAGTAGTGGTCTCTATATCACTGATTCACTTATAATGGTTGTGGAAGCAATGGCTATAGATACAGAGTCTCTGAACTTTACCACTGCCATTAGTGACTGATCTGATGTATGGACCACTAACTAATATCTATTGGGGATTACAACCATAAAATCCACCTTTTCTGATGTATCATATTAGTTCATCATGATACTGTTAATGGTGTATGCTTGTTGAATTCAACTGTGTTTGCCAAAGAAGTAGAATTGAGGTCAGCATACACAATTGAAGTGGAGTACAAAATCAATTATTGCCAATGAAGTAAAATTGAGGTCAGCATACACAATTGAAGTGGAGTACAAAATCAATTATTGCCAATGAAGTAAAATTGAGGTCAGCCTACACAATTGAAGTGGAGTTCAGAATCAATTATTGTTTGAAATCTGACATTTGCATCATTGTCCAGGTATCTTCTCATCAAATGGAGTAGAGTATGGAGTTGAAATCACCTGGGGGGGGGGGAATAGGTGATAATGCTAATCTAGAAACTAAATGCGGAAGCTAAAACAAATTTGCACAAACTTAATACAACCAACAAGTGTAGCCGAATTTCCCGTGAAGGGCTCTGGACTAACTCCCAATGTTTTAAATATCGGATATCGGTGATATACCGGTCGGAAAAATTATATACCGGATACCAGATACCGGGTGGTATCTCGCGATATGGTACTAAATACCGGTTGATATATCAATAGTAATACATATAAGACATTATTAAAAGAAATAAGTTATTATCCAAACATCATATAAAAGCATCATTGAAATACCATAATGAATATATAATAAAATAAAACAATCTCTCAAGCAAAAATAATAATTATCATCCAAATAAGTAACTATAAGGGCCGATATATCGGATATTTCATCTCGGATATCGGCCGATATATCGGCCACGTGGCGATATATCCGCCAATATCGGTTCAAAACGATATCCGATAAATTTTTGCACTTATCGTATCGTTTTGTATAAAATACCGATATCTCGGCTGATATACCGGTATATCGGCCGATATTTAAAACAATGCTAACTCCTCTTGATTCCCCTAGATAAGGGTTGAGGTGCTATATGAAGCTCTTGTGGTTAAGTATAAGTGAGGCACACACAAGCAAACCAAGCATATAAAGATGAACAATATGAAATAATGCAAGGCACAAATGTAAGCAATAAGATATGAATGAATGAATGATGCTTTGCATAAATAAAAGAAAGCGTTAAGAGACAATGGATCAAACGTAAACACAAAATATGTTTCGAGATTCGAGCCCCTAGCTCTACGTTCCCGCCTTCACCGAGAAGGATTTCTAATCCATAAAGGAGTACCGAACTCCTCTCTCAACCTTACAATGCCACCGAGGCAATACACCACAATCCACCTCTACCGAAGAGGGATAAGGCCCGTAGCCAACAAACAAACTCCACCTCTCACTAGAGGGAGCAAACACCACTCCGATCAACCTCTACCAAAGAGGGATACAACAAGTCAAGGAGGGTTTACAACTTGGAGGCTCAATCAACCTCAATAATCTCTTTTCCACAAAGATCCTAATAGAGTAGGATAGAAGATAAGGCTCAAGTGTGGAAAACTTAGAGTTTTGGAAAACAAAAACTCAAAGAAAAATACTTGGGAAAACTCTTTGTAAAAGATAGAAATGAAGAACAATACAAATCTCCCAATTTTTCTATTTTCTTTGATTTTTCCAAAAACTCTAAACAAATAAGATTGATCTTTTGAAGCTCTAAAACCTTTTGAAAACTTATTTTAAACACCAAGAAAGGAGAGAAATTTTAGCTCTTGAAATCTTGTGCAAAACCCCCAAGAAATGGGGTATTTATAGGCTCCCCAAGAAACTAGTCGTTAGGCTGATTTTTTAGCCTGACAGGCCGGCGGTCGACCGCCCGGTCGACCGCCAACGGTCATAAATGTGACCGTTGGGGCTTACGGTCGACCGCCCAGATACAGAGAGCAAAGCTCTTTGGTCCGGTCGACCGACCGGTCGACCGGCCCATTGCCTGCCTAGACGTGCACAGACCTGTGCACGTCGGTCGACCGTCCCGGTCGACCGCCAGAACCTGGCAGCCAATATACTGGGTCAGAAAAACAGGTTTAAAATATTTCTAAAAATCCAATAAAATCTTGTAAAAATCCCCAAAAATAGTTTTAACAATTTGCATTGATATATAACATATGATAAAAATTTCAACTCAAATATCAAGCAATTTGGACTATTTTTGTGTTTTAACATTTTTACCAAAAACCAAAACTTGTATTTTGTCAAACTTGGATTTTTCAATAGGAAATCTGATTTTTCTTAAAACTCATGAATAGACATATCAAAATAAGTTTGTTTAAGATATGAAGCATGAATGTATATTGAACACATCTAATATACATAGAAACCATTTAAACTTGTTTTGATCTAAACTATTTATGAAAACCAAAATCCATAAAACGTGTATGTGTATTGTGCACTTGAGCATATCAACTATTCTTATCTTTACAAATGGATCTAAAACACACTAAACTAAACTAGGATACCTAAGTCTTCTTGACGATCTTCAATCTTCAAGCCGACTCGATCCCAAACGTGATCCACCGAGTGCAAAGGTATGATCTTGATGCTCGGGCACTGGAATCGCCATGTGAAGGCTTCAAAACTCATCTTGTTGAAGCAATTACCAACTAATATCTTGGTTAATGATCTGAAACTTAAATAACAAGATTATTAGTAAACATAACTACATGAGTTAATCATCATCAAAACTAGAGTGGAAGGTCTCTGGGCCAACAATCTCCCCCTTTTTTATGATGACAAAACTCATGGAGTTATATATGCATGGATTAAAGTTAAGCTTCAAAGAAGCTCCCCCTTAACTCATGCATAAACAAATAAACATAAATATGCAATGAATATGAAACATGAAACATGCATAGATATGCATAAACAATAAACTGCTCTTGATATCAATGAAATTTTCAAAAACAAAACATGCTCTAGATACCAATTAAACTTAATATATGCAAAACATAAATATGCATATAAAACTCTCAAATAATTCTCCTCCTTTTTGTCAATCATCAATAAAGGGGTAAAAGCAAAAGCAAAACAAATTTTTTTTTGTTTTTCTCCCCCTTTTTGTTCGAAACAAAGAATCAACAAAGGGGTTAAAAACAATAAAACAATGTTCTCCCCCTTTTTGTCTAAAACAAAAGAATATCAATAAGGGGTTACAATCAATTAAGATATCAATTTAAATATATGTCAAAGATAGTATCTTGATACCAATTGAAAGTGATCATAGATCAATCAACAAATGGTATATGCGATATACATTCATGAAGAGGAAGACGCCAAGTTAACTTCCCTACATACATGCATTATATGAAGAAATGATGACAAGCCCTAATTCACATAACACATAATATGCAATGCATAAGAGGAGATGTGAAGCTCCCCCTACACACGTGTACCACATAAAGAAGAGTTGTCAAGCTCTTCAATACAAGATACACTCATCATGAATCTATATGTAGAAGAGATGTTAAACTCTCCTTGCATATAGGCAATACAAATCAAAACTTTTGAATATTTCCTTTAAACAAAATTTTGAATTTCTAAACACAAATTTTGATACTAATTTAAAGTATTATTCTTTTTAAACATATGATACCAAATTGAAATTATTATTTTCTATCATAAAGCAAGGAGTGGAATACAAAACCAATGGTAAACTAAATACCAATTGAAATATAAAATGCGAGTTTTCTCCCCCTTTATGAAATACCAACTAAACACATGCATAAGCTTGTTTAAGAATACCAATTGAAAACTAATCAATTGAAACAAAGTTGAAGTTCAAGCTTAGCATAAACAATATATATATATATATATATATATATATATATATATATATGTATGAAAAATTTAATACCAATCGAAATTGATACTAATTGAAGTGAAGCATACATACATAAAAATATATATGAGTATACAAAAATGTCAATATTGATACCAATTGAAAGAATCCAATGATACCAATTGAAACAATAATAATGATCAAGGTATATCTCATATAACCTATCCTCCCAATCATGTTCAAGTTTAAAATGATTTTCACTATAAAGCATACATGAGCATGATCTCCCATCCAACCACCCTTGGAAGGTAGGGGTTTTCAAAAATAGGTTTGAAAATAATAGTATGTTTGAAAAACTCTACCAAAATGAAGAATACGAACTAGTTAAATGGAAAAACTTGTTAACTAGTACGAAATCCTTCAAGTAAGGAATAAAAACAAATTATTTTTCATAAAAACATGAAATTCACAAAATAGTTTACACTCATAATTAATGAAGCATAAATATAACTCATGAAAACAAAACATGAGTAAACAAGAAATGTGAGTGTACAAATACAATGTGAAGAACATGATCATGAAAGTATTCAATTTAGCTCAATATTCCTTGAAACAAGAAAATCATCAAAACTTATTTAATCTTCAAGGTATATGTATGTCTTATACAAACTAAAGTATACATACATATCCAAACACAACGAGTCCACAAAGATATATGCATGAAGGCACGTGGCTCAAAAGGATGCATATGTATAAACAATAGTTTGGATAAAATGGACATATACATGAAGTTAAACAAGAAATCATAAAACAAATTCAAAAATGGGAATGCAAGTTTAAAATGCATGGATCATCAAAACTAGACTATACTAGCACATCTAATGGGTTCAAATAAGCATTCAAGCTCAAACATATATAGATTTATTTGTGGCCCACTATGTGTACAAGTATATACCAAGTTTTAATGAAAACTAACATTTAAACATATATTCAAAACATGAAGCATAAAACAAGATAATAAATCAACATGATAAGCATAAACATGATTATTATGTAAACCACATGTTATTAGAGTTATGATAAACATGATAGCTAAACATATGCGAGAACACAAAAAAATAGTCCATATTAAACATGGGTGTCTCAAAAGGCTATACATGTATGTCAAGAGTCTAATAATCATGGCATTTTCATAATAATCTAAAAACATCAAAGCATGCTATAAATAATGAACATGAAAGGCATGCAAAAATAAATAAGGAGTAAGAGATCGTTACCAAAACCTATGAGGCAACTCTCCAAGACTCCAAAACATGGTGGTCTTCTCCACCAAACATCCCTTGAAAGTGATGCATCCAAATGATTTCCATGAAGCTCGGAACGCATCCACTCCAAGGTACTGCTACTCTCACGTCATGCGAGAGCCCACACCTACATCATAAGCAAGAGGGATGGTCTTTGGTACCCATATCTTTTTGGGTCCATGGAGGTTAGTACCTTCTCTAACCAAACAAAATTATTTGCTAAATTTACATCATGTATTCTATCATAGCAAAATTTAGCAAGGTGGCCCTTACGTCCACAATGTGTACAAGTGTACACATGAGCATACAAGTGATGATGGTGTCCGTGAGGAGCATGTATGCCGTGGAGGGTGTGCATGAATAGATGGAACTTGTTTCTTTCGAAACAAAGATTTCAAACGTGTATGACCCACTACACATTGGCTCAAAGTGGAGCCCAAACAATCAATATTCTTCTTTAAAATATTTATATCATTTTTAAACAAAGAAGAAGTGGAGTATGCAAGGGGAGATCTAGATGGAACTACCCTAGCATGGCAAACATGTGTAGACATATCATTTTTCAAAACAATATTTTTCTTTAAACAATCTTCTAAATCCTTAAAAATAGAAGCAATTTTTATTTTCAAAGAATCATTTTCTTTTAAAACAAAATCATTTTTGAAGACAATTTTTCATTTTTCTTCAAAATAACATGGCAATCATTTTTAGATTTTAAAAACTCATTTTCTTTTAAAACAAGATCAAGTTGAGATTTTAATGAATCCCTTTCATTTGAAATTTCAACTTTCTCTTGCAAAACAATGTCAAGTCTAGAAATCAAATTTTTATTTTCATTTTCAAGGCCTAGACTTTTCTTTTTCAAAATTTTATATTTTTCAAACAATTTTTCACAAACAATAGACAACTCTTCATTCAAAGCATTGGCATCCATATAATCATGATCATCAAATGAAGAGTTAGCACTATCTAGTTGAGTATCCGAATGTACCTCAAGGGAGTCATTCCCTTGGACCATATGGCATTGAGAATCGGATTCTCCACTAGATTCCTCCGGTTGGATAGGCAATTGAAGCTTGGAGGTGGTGGTTGTGGTCAACTTGTTCCACACTGCAAAAGCGGAATCAAGATTAGAAACAAGCATAAGATATTCTTTATTAAGCGTGCTTCTAATAGCCTCAAGGGCTTGTGCATTGGCCCCTATATGCTTGCTATCACTAAGGTAGGATTCCTTGGTAATGGCAAGGTGAACCTTATATCCTAGGGTTTGTAAATAGATGGACATCTTAGTCTTCCAAACAATGATGTTAGAAGAATCAAACATAGGAGGGGTCATGAAGTCCATAGGTATAAACTATATGTGTGCAAACAAGCATAGCAAACAAGGATCTCACTCCTAGGATGTTAAGCCTAAGTATCAGGAGCGTAGGCTCTGATACCAATTGAAATCACCTAGAGGGGGGTGAATAGGTGATAACGCTAATCTAGAAACTAAATGCGGAAGCTAAAACAAATTTGCACAAACTTAATACAACCAACAAGTGTGTAGCCGAATTCCCCGTGAAGGGCTCTGGACTAACTCCTCTTGATTCCCCTAGATAAGGGTTGAGGTGCTATATGAAGCTCTTGTGGTTAAGTATAAGTGAGGCACACACAAGCAAGCCAAGCATATAAAGATGAACAATATGAAATAATGTAAGGCACAAATGCAAGCAATAAGATATGAATGAATGAATGATGCTTTGCATAAATAAAAGAGAGGGTTAAGAGACAATGGATCAAACGCAAACACAAAGATATGTTTCGAGGTTCGAGCCCCTAGCTCTACGTCCCTGCCTTCATTGAGAAGGATTTCTAATCCACTAAAGGAGTACCGAACTCCTCTCTCAACCTTACAATGCCACCGAGGCAATACACCACAATCCACCTCTACCGAAGAGGGATAAGGCCCGTAGCCAACAAACGAACTCCACCTCTCACTAGAGGGAGCAAACACCACTCCGATCAACCTCTACCAAAGAGGGATACAACAAGTCAAGGAGGGTTTACAACTTGGAGGCTCAATCAACCTCAAACAATCTCTTTTCCACAAAGATCCTAATAGAGTAGGATAGAAGATAAGGCTCAAGTGTGGAAAACTTAGAGTTTTGGAAAACAAAAACTCAAAGAAAAATACTTGGGAAAACTCTTTGTAAAAGATAGAAATGAAGAACAATACAAATCTCCCAATTTTTCTATTTTCTTTGATTTTTTCAAAAACTCTAAAACAAATAAGATTGATCTTTTGAAGCTCTAAAACCTTTTGAAAACTTGTTTTAAACACCAAGAAAGGAGAGAAATTTTAGCTCTTGAAATCTTGTGCAAAACCCCCAAGAAATGGGGTATTTATAGGCTCCCCAAGAAACTAGCCGTTAGGCTGATTTTTCAGCCTGACAGGCCGGCGGTCGACCACCCGGTCGACCGCCAACGGTCATAAATGTGACCGTTGGGGCTTACGGTCGACCGCCCAGATACAGAGAGCAAAGCTCTCTGGTCCGGTCGACCGGCCCATTGCCTGCCTAGACGTGCACAGACCTGTGCACGTCGGTCGACCGTCCGATCGACCGGCTCTGGCATACGGTCGACCGTCCCGGTCGACCGCCAGAACCTGGCAGCCAATATACTGGGTCAGAAAAACAGGTTTAAAATATTTCTAAAAATCCAATAAAATCTTGTAAAAATCCCCAAAAATAGTTTTAACAATTTGCATTGATATATAACATATGATAAAAATTTCAACTCAAATATCAAGCAATTTGAACTATTTTTGTGTTTTAACATTTTTACCAAAAACCAAAACTTGTATTTTGTCAAACTTGGATTTTTCAATAGGAAATCTGATTTTTCCTAAAACTCATGAATAGACATATCAAAATAAGTTTGTTTAAGATATGAAGCATGAATGTATATTGAACACATCTAATATACATAGAAACTATTTAAACTTGTTTTGATCTAAACTATTTATGAAAACCAAAATCCATAAAACGTGTATGTGTATTGTGCACTTGAGTATATCAACTATTCTTATCTTTACAAATGGATCTAAAACTAAACTAGGATACCTAAGTCTTCTTGACGATCTTCAATCTTCAAGCCGACTCGATCCCAAACGTGATCCACCGAGTGCAAAGGTATGATCTTGATGCTCGGGCACTGGAATCACCATGTGAAGGCTTCAAAACTCATCTTATTGAAGCAATCACCAACTAATATCTTGGTTAATGACCTGAAACTTAAATAACAAGATTATTAGTAAATATAACTACATGAGTTAATCATCATCAAAACTAGAGTGGAAGGCCTCTGGGCCAACAGGAGTATGGTTTGAAGTCAAGAAGTCCACATGAGGATTGATCAAGTTTCCTTGGTAGGTTGTCATTTGACACCAACTCTTCAAGTGTTGCCGCCAACTCTTCAAGTGTTGCCGCCCAGTGTTCTAGATGGCGGCCACATCGGCTACATCGGTCGGGAAAATTTATCGGGGATGGGATATATCGGGGACATATCGGGGATATTTTCAAAAATCGGATGTCAAAATCAGACTGTAAATATACATATCTTCTTGTCTTAATTGCATCTCAATAAGACAATATATGCATAAATTATATAAAGCTACATAAAACATCATACTTATATGTTTAAGATATACTTAACTCGATAACTTGCATTAAGCTTATAAATGCATAATCACTATCCAAGTGTATAATCTTCACAAATGTAACATTGTCACATTGCTCGAATTACCCAAATACCTAACCTAGAAATTGAGTGTAAAACGCTATATCGGGTCCAAAATCGTCGAAATTGCGGCCGATATATCGGGTCCATGCCGATTTATCGGCGATTTTGGGTGAAAATCGCTATATCGGTTTGGATATGTCAAATCATTGCGGCTACGTGTCGTAAACGCAATATCGGCGCAATATCGGGGTTATATCGGGATATTTAGAACACTGTTGCGGCCATACTCTTGTTGAAGTTACTACGGAACAGAGAGGGCCTTGACATGAAATTGAAAGCTAGTTGGCACGATGTAGTCCAACCTTTATTGAGCTGCATGCAGCTTAAACTTATGCAACAAAGAGCAAGAAATACATGAGGTCATCCTAGCAATTGAGTTGCTTAGTCACTGTTCAGTGGGCAAGTTACTGACCATTTATGGGAAGGAGATGTTAGGAGCTGCAATCTGTTTGAGTTGCTTTCAGAGAACGGGGAAAGAAATTAGTAATGGTGGTGATAATTGAGGCAACAGACCTTATATGATTTGAAAAAAGACCTTACACATCCTATTAGCAGATAAGGAGTGCTTGATCGGCTCACACCTGCATTTAACATGATGACCCAGATGTAAACCATGAAGCAGTTTGTGAATGATTTCAGCAATTTCTTTGGTTCGGATGTGAAAAAAAAAAGTGAGAGTCTCATTGGAAGATTATCTTTTCTTTGAATTGTTGATTTTCAACTGTTACCAAGTAGGAAAGATCCATTGGGCAGCCATCCAAATCAATCTCTTGTACTGGCTAACCCAAGACCGTGAGCTAGTATAGGTAGATACTATTAAACTTTAAACAAGCCAGTCACCAGAGAGGGAAAAAAAGCCAATTCAGTCTCACTTTATCTTGCCCTGTGCTGATCATGTGCAGTTACTTCTAGGCGGCAATCCACTGGGCTTTATGTTACTAATTTATGGTGATGACCTTGGAGTGAAGGGTGATTGAACCAAAACCGACCCTCCTTTAGTTTCCAGTCATCACTACCTTGATCCTTGCCTGAAGGGAAACCTTGCATGCCTACTCATGCGATTATGCAGGTTGCGTAGTTTGTTAAGTGCTGCTGACCAGTTCAATTATTTCCACCCTCGACCTTTCCTTTTCTTTACACATTCCTCCTTGCATTTCTATGGTTTCTGTATACTATCCGTTCAAGTAGGATTACCATTTGTAAGCATTCAAAGACGAGATTTTCTCTAGATGATTTGTTTTTCACTGATAGATTGCCTCATCATGGATTTGGTTGATGTACATTTATAGTCGTTTGATATGTTGTTTTGTGTTGCAGAAAAGGTTAACCACTGTTTCGACTTCACTTTGGTTAATTTGAATGTCTATTCAAGTGTCAGGAATAATGTAATGTCTAATACGGCATGCCCGCTTACATTTCTCGAGACCTGTAAGAAGATCTCTTACTCTGTTTGCTGAAAATTGCTACAAAAGAGAGCTTTTGCAATTTTGTTTAGCTGACGTCTTGCATAGTAAGGTTTAATAACTTAACAGAGAGTGAGAACATATAATGAACAGAACTTTATCTTCCATAAATTAAGAAAATGGATGTTGTTTTTAGAGCGAATAAAGGCTCCAGGGTTCTTTTCGTGGTCATCGTTATTGTTGAAAAGAAGAGAGGTAGGTCTTAGCCTGTTATCCAGTTGGTTCTGGGTTTTCTATATCCATAACTGGATCTGTAGAGGCATCCAACATCTTAGGTACGGGTTTTGTCTAGGCCGGGGTTCTTAATACCTATTGGGTTTTGGGTTCGGATATACAAAAGAACAAATTATATCTCACTCGATGCTCACCAGTTTGGGTCGTCTTTGGTTCTAGATAGGTTTTCGATCGGATATTATAGAAACACATATAATAATAGATCGAATCTAGTGGTTGATAGCAGATAGGTACTACTAATAATAGAAGAATTTTTTTTTAATATGTTTATACAATGTCAACACACGTGTGCATTATGCGGGCATTCAGGGTACACACAAACAGACGTATGCATAATGGGATCATTCAAGAAACAATCAAATAATGTGGAATTACATGGAAATAGATTTTTTTTTTAATATTTATATCTTTAGATGTTGAAAATTTCATAAGTAATAGGGAAAACATAAAATATGATATAATTTCTTCAAAAAAATGCAAATACCTAGGATTTTATATTTATGGATATTGTAGCTTATTATGCAATGAACTATAAAATCATAAACATCAAATTTTCAATAATATGATTGAATCGAATTACTAATATATTAGCAATTAATCGAAAGAAAAGTTATCATCTCTTAACTTACCTCTTTTTTGGTTTGCAATCAGTTAAATGATAAGTAGTTAAGTGTTAAAATCTTTAATTAAATTAGTTATCTAATTAGGAGTCATATTGCTTTATGTATTAGTAATTTTATAGTTACTTAAGAGTCATATTGCTTTATGTATTAGAAGTCCTATGGTTACTTAATTAGAAGTCATATTTTTTTATGTATTAAGAATCTTACTCATATTGTGATTTGTAATTGTATTTTCCTAAAAATAAGAATATAGAGAGGACTCATCAAACTTCTCCTCTAAAATTTTGATATGGTGGTGTATCAAAGCCTCTCAAATTTTTTCGCTGATCGTTGTTTTCATGCTATCCTCAGACCTAAGCTGGGCCATGCTTATGTAGCACGTGCCTAGCGTCGGGCTACTTTTCTACCTTCGTCTTTTTCTCTTGTTGTCGATTGCAATGTCGTGCTCATCTATTGTTGCTGCTACCTCATTTGTTGCTAATACTATGACTAATCAACATATTCCTATTTTTGTTGTCTATTGCGACCAGTTCTTTCTGTTGCTACGTGTTCTTGTTATTGCTAATAACTCATCTAATAGTACTGTTAAATACTTATGTCGTTGCCGCAAGTTTCTTCATTGGTATTTTTATTGCTGTAAATTTTCTCATCTTCATTATTCTTATCATCTTATTTGTCTTATGTTTGTTACTATCTCATGGCTGAGATCAAAGATGTTTCTGGTCTCAAGAAAATTCAGATTACTATTACCAAAGTCAAGGGAACAAAATATTTGTATGTAAAGTCTGTGTGTATTTTTCTTGGTGTCGCCTAGACTGAGTTTGAGGATCTCTCAAAACTTTCTTTGCTGTTGAGTTTAAAGATATCTGAAAACTTCTTCCTACTGAGTTTAAGGATCTTTGAAAACATCTTCCTACTGAGTTTGAGAATTTCTTAAAATCTCAATCTTATTGAGTTTGGGTATCTCTCAAAATATCCTTCTACTGAGTTTGAAAACTCTGAAATTCTAACTGTATCCAAAGAGATTTTTTTCGTGCAGTTTTAGTGTATATTTGTTTTGTTTGACAACTTCACCATCGACATCAATGATTCTACATTGTGGCATCAGAATTAACAATGCAATATCTATTTGTTTCTCAGTTTTGAAAAGCTTTGTTTAGAAAGTCTTTACCTAGTCTTTGTAACAAGCTGGGAATGATTGATATCTATGCTCCAGTTTGAGAGAGTATTAAACTCTTTGATTAGATTAGTTACCTAGTTAAGAATCATATTGCTTTATGTATTAGGAGTCCTATAGTTACCTAATTATGAATTATATTTCTTTATGTATTAAGAGTTCTACTCATATTATGAGTTGTAATTGTATTTTCCTATAAATAAAATATAGAGAGAGGACTCATCAAACTCTCAAATCTTTTCCTCTAAAAATTCTGATATTAAGTAATTACTTCCTAGTTTGAAGACTCAAGAGATAGACATAAGCTTTCTTGCACAAGGGAGAGAAGGAAATGATGAAACTTGGAATATAAATGAAATAAAGGAAGTGGAAGACGAAAAAGTGTTAACACTTGACTCTTTACCGCATATGCCACCTCATTGGGCCACTATCTTGGGAGAAGCATAACAAAAGAGGGATCACCTCTTTTTGTTAAGAGAGATAGAGAGAGATTAACAAAAATATGAACCCGTACCTTCACCTTTTTTTGTTGAAGACATAATCTTATAAATAATATGTTCGAAAAAAGAAGGCATTCGAAAAAAGAAGATACGGGTGTATAAACTTAACATATAGATTTAACATCATCCAAAGACTTTTGGATCTGCCTGCTAGGTTTAAATAATGGGTCCTCTTAGAATCGTTAGGTCAACAGAGAGAGAAGCTTATTGAGCTGTTTAGAAGGTGATTTCTTTTGAACTTCTTGTGTTTAGACAAGATGTAATGGTTCTCTCAGAATCGTTAGGTTCACAGAGAGAGAAGCTTATTGAGCTATCTGCATGGTAATTCCTTTTGAACTTGTGTTTAGACAAAATGTAATGTTTAGACGAGGTTGAGGTGGGAGAATCTTGTTCTTTTAGATGTAAATGTTGGTTTGGTCTCTGTGGGATCTGCTAGAAAAGGAGACCGCAATAAGAAAGGAAATACCAAAAGAGTAATAATGGATCTTCGGAGAGAAGTTTGGGAAAGATATTTCTGAGATTTGTTTGGTTTTGACAATATAACATGATTAACTCCAAGCAAGTACGATGGGGACATCAAATCAACTTTCTTTTGTTTTCATTGAGTCAGAGTCTTTATTTTTATTTTATTGAGTCAAATGTATTTTCTCTTTATTTTGTAGTCTTGCTTTCTTTTTTAGTCCTACATTAGTTATGTGGATAAAAGTCAATAGTTGTAAGTTTATTTAAAGACTCCAATCCTTTTAATAAAAAGCAAACTTGAAATTTGAAAAAATTGTTTTGGGAGTTTTTCTCTTGAGGGTCGTGTTGCCCATGGCAGGGTGTGAAACCCTAACTGTGAAGCCAAGCGTGCAGCGTGAGGTCAAAATTGATGATTGTGCGGCGTGAAGCGGCATGAGATCCGTGGAGGTGGAAGACCTTCTCTTTTATCCCTTAGGTAATCATTAAGTCCCTGTTGTTTTCTTTCATTTTTCATTTATTTTTCCAAAATCCGTAGACCCCCTCTCCCGTTTCACATCAATTGGTATCAGAGCCAGGTTAAGGGAAATAATGAGTGATTAAATTAAAATGTAATACAAGTTTCTTGTGAAAAGATTCCCGATGTGAAGTCGGTACAATTTTATTTGAATCATTGATTGTTTCTTTCTTTCATCTCTTTTGTCAAATAATCTTATTCATTTCTTTTTTCACAAATTCAAAAAAAATACATATTACAAAATCTTTTTAATCTTCTCGTTATCTCTTATCTTATCTTTTCAAATTCTACGTCATTTCTCAAATCTCATTTCAAATCCTTTCTCCGCTTCAAAATCCCAATTTCTCAAAACTTATTCGTTTACAAACCCTCGCCTTTTCCACATAACTAGTTATCTCCTATTCTTTTATCTCTTCATCTCAATTCAAATCAATCCACAAAAATTATTTACCAGCCAAAAAGAAAGAGAAAAATCAAATTCAAAATATCTTTACAAAGCCCTACAACTTCTCTTTTCTCCCTGTGGCCCCCACCCTTTTTCTTCTTCCCTCTTTTTCTTTACCTTCAAAAAACCCAACAGAGGACCACCTCCCTTCACTCACGCACACCCAACAAAATAAAAAAAAACCAAAACAAAACAAAACAAAATGCCACCAGTAGCTGTCGTCCTTCCCCTCCGTTCCTCTGCACCATCATCAACTTTGCGATATCACCGGTCATCTCCAAGATCAAGCTCCTCCTATGGGAGCCCATCTTTCTCCAGGTCTTCATCCTCTTTCAATGCTGTTGCTGAAGCGACCAACCGACCTCGTTTTCAAGCAGATCTACTTCCTCTTCGCTACCTTCTCATCTCCTTCTCACAAGCCAGTCCATCATCTTCAACTGATTCTGATGCCTACTTGCCACCACTGTTGTTCAGTTCAGCCATCCATCACATCCTCCACTTCAAGTGTTGTTGCTTCTGATTGAAAGGTCTAACGAGTTATGCTCTGTCACAACAACAACACACAAACATCAATCAATTGGTTACAACAATAACAACGGCGACGTCAACAACAGTTGCAGCAAGACATCACTCCAGTGCAAAGGTAGCAACATAGGGCTTGTTTGTTTCGTTGCAAAACGTTGCAAGTCGTAAGTCGTAAAATGAGAATGGAAAAAGTGAACTGTAGCAGGGAAATATATTGTGTTTTACGGTGTTTGGTTGATAAAGTGAAGTATAAATGAAAAAGTATATTGTGTTTTACGGTGTTTGGTTGATAAAGTGAAAGTGTAAATGGTAAAGTATATTGTGTTTTACGGCATTTGGTTGGCAATGCAAAAGTATAAGTGGAAAAGTTGACCACAAAATAACTGTAGCAGTGATTTAAATATTATAAATATTATTAAATTAAATCTGTTATTGCAAATTAAATTGTATTAATAAATTTGAGATAAAAATTAATAATCTTAATATTTTATTTATAACAATAATATTAATAAAATATTAGCATAAATAGTAAAATATTACTAAAATATTAACTAAATAAATAATACAAAATTTTAAGAAAATCTAAAGAACATTAATAAAATTTTAAGAATACTAATAAAATATAAATATTAAAAAATCTTACAAAAATAATAAAATATAGTTATAATATTATAATATTAAAATACTTGAAAATTATTATAATATAAATTTCATTATAATATTATTGTAATTTTATAGAAATATAAAATAACAAAGTAAAATATAATTATAATTTAATAATAAATTATCATTATAGTATTATTATACTGAATTATTATTACAATATTAACATATAAAATATTAATATAATAATAAAATATATTAGGATATTAATAAAGTAATTTTTTATATTAAAAAATAAATAATTAAATATATAGTAAAGTATAATATTGTTATATTAATAAAATATTAACTCTAAATAAAATAAAAAAAATGGAATAAGTATTAATTAAATAATAAAATATTAAATAAAATAATAAATTAAATATTAAATTAAAATAGTAAATATTAAATATTAAAACATATTAAAAAAATAAAAAAATTAAAGATTAAAAATATAAAATAATGAATAATTAAATAAGAAATTTAACTTTATTTAAAATATTAAATATTTAATAATATTAAATTATATATTGATTATCAAGTAACTGTTTTGAACTGTAAGTGTACTACAAGTGAGAGTTACATGACCACAAAATTAACTGTAGCGACTGCAAATGGGAAAATATGAGTGTAAAAGTGAGATTTACATGACCACAAATTTAACTGTAGCAACTGCAAGTAGGAAAAGAAGAGTTGCATTTTGCAACTTGTTTTTCAGCGAAACAAACAACAGAAAATGGAAAAGAAGTTTTACGACTTGCGTTTTGCGGCGATTTGCGGCGAAACAAACATGCCCATAGCAAATCAACAAGCCAAGCAAACAAGATCAAATGCAAACATCATGTATACTCGATGGGGTCGAGTTCTCACCCGGCGAGAATGATGGGGACATCAAATCAGCTTTCTTTTGTTTTCGTTGAGTCGGAGTCTTTACTTTTATTTTATTGAGTCAAATATATTTTCTCTTTATTTTGTAGTCTTGCTTTCTCTTTTTAGTTCCACATCGGTTATGTGGATAAAAGTCAATAGTTGTAAGTTTATTTAAAGACTCCAATGCTCTCAATAAAAACCAGACTAGAAATTTTAAAAAATTATTTTTGGAGTTTTTCTCGAGGGTTATGTTGCCCATTGCGAGGTAAACCCTAGCTGTGAAGCCAAGCGTGTGGCGTGAAGCAACGTGAGGTCCAGATTGATGTGTGCGGCGTGAAGCGTCATGAGATCCGTGGAGGTGGAAGGCCTTCTCTTTTATCCCTTAGGTAATCATAAGTCCCTGTTGTTTTCTTTCATTTTTCATCTCTCTTTCCAAAATTCGTAGAACCCTCCTCCCCCGTTTCACATCAAAGTACATGCCAGGTCGGGGTTAGGTTGAGAGGGTAGGACTGGGAGTGATTAAAATTTTCACTTCTCTATTGGCCTTTTGGTATTGTTTTATCAAACTATCTTTTAGGATCTCCAATCCATTATATTATAATTTTTTTTATTGATATCATATAAACATAACTCAATAAACAAGATTCTCTGTGTATAAACTATTAGAATTATGGAGAACATAACTTCTGACAAGTTAATGCATTCATGCTCAACCGTCTTTTGCTCTTTAGTCTTATGAAAGATGTAATTTAGTGTTGTCACATATAAAGCACGAAAACAAACACGAGGCACAGATATGACACGACACAACAACACGGCAAATCAAAATGTAGGATATGGATACATAGTGATGACTTTTGTGTTTGTTTATATATAGTACATAACGACACCCATATTGATTGGGATGAGTTACACTAAAAGTCTAATGAAATACAAAATAAAACCTCAATGGTATGACTTCGTAGCTTCTATTATTAGAGTAACAAAATCAAACAAAAAATTAAAAAAGAAAAGAAAAATCTAACCATTGCCTCACTTAGGTAGTGAGCTATTTATGTATTACTAACAAATTATTCAATCATGGCAAAGAGGCTTTAATTTTTATATTTGTTTAAGAGATACGGTTTCAAGGTGTCCAATGTGTGATCTTTAGATTTCATTTAAAGCTGACACGACTCCAACACACAACTTTGTGATTTTTTAAAATCGGCCATAGATGATATATGCCGGACAAGTGTCATGCAAGTGTCGGTGTCGGACACAAAGTTTCCATGCTAGTTGCTACATAGGTTGCACAAGCTTTACTAAATACTTTATTTACTTCTGTTCATATTATCTCATGCCGTCTTCCCTTGTTCTTTTGTAGGAAGTCTGAACCTGAGCACCTCTCTTTACCTTAAGCCTTGTGCGCTCCTTGTCATACTTGTCTATACTATCAAATGTAGTTTGCTATCCTGTTTTACTCTATTTGTGAACTCCATTACCTCAAGTCTGAACCTTTTTGGCCTTACCTGGATTCATGTTCTGATTCTCCCTCCAGCTTAAACAATCTGGTTTGTTTGCAATACATCATCCATGCCTTTGCTCATTGAGAATTGGTCGGGTATTGAGCAAGACTCAAAGTTGAGAAAGCTTCAGAAAAAGGAGTCCAAGTTTATACTAGCTCTCAGCTTGACATCAATCTTTTAGTTGGTGGCAAATTTCTAACCTGTGTATCAGGAAGAGTGGTTATGCGCTAAAAATTTTGATGGTTAATTCTGGGGTATGAGGTTTATCTCCATCTAGATGCAGGACATCCTTACTGGGTTTACTAGGGTTTAACCATCCATGCCTAAACCGTCTCAGGTTTGGTATGGGGATATAGCTTGAAGTTACATCTATTTATGTAACGAGGATTTAGTTAAAAAACTGCTAATTCAGTAGGATTATCCAAAAGTTGATGGTTAAACTAACTTCTGGATTGAGTGGCTATAACATTCTCACATTGAATTTAAGGAACTGTTCTTGATTCTAATGAACTAGTAGCTAAGCTGATGTCCCAGTTTTTAACTATCTTTTCTTTGATTGAAATATAGTAGATATTGTCACAAAACTGCTAAGCTCCTCCCAAACTATTTATTTTTCTGCTCATATTATAGCAAACTATAAACTAAAATATCAACTTCCTTTCATCATTTATTTCTCAACAAGCTCATTTTGTTGGAAAATGACGTGAAAAATCTGTCTGAACATGATTGCAGTTCCTAGTTCTCATCCAACTCTTTTGGAAATTTAGCATGGTAAGCCAGTGGAAAATTTTTACTCTGGATATCTGCTTGCAAGAAGAAATAGGAACCTTTACTGAAGTTATACATCTTCTTGTAAAAGTGAAGATAGACCATGTTGAAATTTTTTGTGAAGCTCGTTAGCTGATAACTGTCATTATAAGCATATCAGATTTTAGGCCCTACATTCTATAACTGGGTAAGGAACTAAATGTCTTTTAATTTTTTAAAATAACTTTTCTAAAAGTTAAAAAAAAAAGGGATGTTGTGAGAACTGTCTGTTCTTTTAATCTGTCTTCTGTGCTTCTTTATTACATTTTTCGATACCAACGATTTCAGCATGTGTTTACCCTCTTTCAATCATTTGAAACAAAATTTTTTTTCTTTTAAATATGGTCCTTACACTTGTTTTCTATTCTACCATTCCGCTCCGTTATCCTGAACATGCTAAAAAAGAATTTCATCCATGTTCTGATGCTTAATGTCTTTGTTGACTGCAGCAATATATCCAAAACCTTGAGAATTCCCTCCGAGAAGAAATGGCCCGCCATGCCCCACTTTACGGCGTGGGTTTAGAGTCCTTGTCAATGAAAGAGCTGGAGACAATCAGCCATATTCACGAGGAAGGACTGCGGCAGATTCATGCAATTCAGCAGAGTAGAGGTGGCGGCAGCCCATCTCTGGTTGGTGGGTATGTTCCTCCACAAGTCCATGGCTTACACCCGACAAGTCTCCCCATGACCGTGGGACTGCAGCCTAACGTTATCCCAAACAACATAGGAATTCAAGGCAACGGGCATATGAATGGTTCAGCAGCCCCCTGGTTCAATTCCACATGAACTGAGAAGAAATTTTCTTAGCATCATTGTGAAAGCAACACCCTCATTTACCTGGCCTTGTTTTACCGGCTGCCAAGTAATTTTGACAATAGCTCCTTCCTTTCCAGCTACCATTTGAAACTGGTAGAAGTATCGGATGATTGTAACCCGATATGAGAAAAGTGTTGTCATATAAATAACAGAGAGAAAAGAGAAGATGTAGACTCGAAGAGAGAGTAGTGTTGTAATAATTGTATGTGAATGTGGAAACCGATGGGGCTATCAGTTGAAAATGAAAAGCTTTGAAAATAGGGGGCAGGTATTACCATTTGTTGAATTTGGTATTGCCTTTTGTCTTGTGAGTCAACATTATTTTAGAAATACAAGATGCCATTTGAGTTCCTCCCAAGTGAGCAACTGTCTATCTTCAGAATGTACAAATTTTCATTTTATTTTAGCATTTGTTCTTCTCTACAACCAGCTGACTGATGATATGGTTAATGTTTTCTGCTTCTGAGTCTTCAAAGTTTTTCCTGTACTCGGTTTAATATCATTTTTGAGGATTGTTACATGTACATACATTTCAGGGATTACATTAGTTCAGAGCTTTTGAGCTGTGTTAATTATTATCGAAGAATGCAGTATGTGTATGTATTTCATGAAATCTGGTTCCATCATAACCTGAATCTAGCTGCAATGAGTGTGTTCTTTAGCCTGAGCTAACTCTGTAATTTGTTTCTACTCAAATACCATACAATATTTATTAGGAAAAATCATGCAAGGATATGATGATGTCCACATCATGGATCTTTGAACATAACATGTATTTGTTTTGAACATTAGGCCGTAGCTGGACTTGAAATTAGGACTCCTCACAATTCACTCTTACTCTTTTATTAGTGAGTTAGGCCTCCCCGGCTAACATAATATGGATTTAGTTTGATATAAATGATCTCTTTGTGTTATCACTTATACCTGAGTGAGTGGCAAGAAGAGGAGGATTTCTTAATGTTATCTACAAACATGATATGAATTTAGTTTTACATAAAAGATTTCTCAATGTTACCACTCAAGGCCTGGGCAAGTGGTAAGGAGCAGAGGGTTTCTTGTTCATATCATTTCAAGAAAGCAAGTTAAGGGCTCCCCTGCTCACATCATCACTGCCAAGCTCAAGTTACTCAAAAGAGCAATTAGAACTCAAATAGCTAAAAGCCTAATTTCGACATAAATCACCAATTAAAGTTTCAAAAGCTCTAAATGAGTTGCATGTCAAAGATAGAATAGCTGTTTATTGTTCCAATTACATATTGGTAGTGAGCTAAGAAGCACACTACTTGTTATCGTATTGTTTGCAATGATATTAAGAAACTTTGGAAAGCTCTCCCTACCCAATTACTTTCACAGATCAGTTAGAATTCTCCGAAACCAAAGACCGACCTTTTCTCTCAAAATTGATGGGAATTTGCAATTTGATCAAAATGCCATCCCTTTTATGTTTATTTTGATTTCTTTCTGGAATCTCTCTTAAGAGTAATCAGTTCAAACTATTCTCTATTCTTAAACTTACATCACCTAAAATCAAAGCTTGTGTTAATAAGCAACTTTGTGAGCTAATTACTCTTGATGAGTTTCAAATGCCAACTGATGAGCATGGAACTATATTTGAAGATTATCAATGAACTCTCTGGTTCAACATTGCTCTTCCAACATTGCTCTGTCCAAGCATAGCAATATTCATAACAGAGGCAGCAATAAGAAGGCATCAGAATGTTTATATGACATAATTGCTTCATCTGTTACACATTTAACTTGATTGAATACAAATTTTGAATCATGGAGCAGATCCAACAATAATTTCCACCCTTTAGTAATAAATCGGGATTATAACTACAAATGATATCACTTAAAATCCTCAAACAGTAATAGGGATGGTGTTTCTCATCAGCAAATCTGAAACTAAGACAAAGCGGCTTAATGGGAATTTGACGTGTGCAATAAGTAATCTAATACGTTCATAATCGATTCAAGAAGCCAATCATGAGAATGAAGGCTATAGGATCCAAAGGCATCATTTACAGATCAATAAGGTCCAAAGAGCATTCATTTACAAATTTTAGGTAATAGAAAAAGGATAAAAAAATTAAAAGCAAAAGAAAGGAGAAACCTTCTTCTCAATTTAATCTCTCTCCACGATTTCATAGTCAGAACTGTCTTCAACTGCGTGCCAGTCCCCTGTCTCATCAACTGACAACTCTTCACTAGGCGGTTTCTGGAGTTTCCCGTCATGGTCATCGGAGTATGCTTTGTTGTTCAACCGTAGCTGCTCGTTGAAGGAAATCAGAGAATAATCCTGATCACCAGACTCCACTGACCGTGACGTTCCATACTTCTTCAGCAAGACAATGTTGTCACCATCCTCTGCCTCACTGTAAGAATCATCCTCTTTGCTGCTAATCTGTTGTCTGGTTTCAGTGTAAGAATCTGGTTCTCTCAGCGTGACTGGTGTATCAAACCATCTATGGAAGTACTGCAGGGTTGCTGCCTCGGTGCTTCTTGGACGGACCTGAGATTGATCTGCCTCCTGTGTGGTATCACCTGCATTCTTGACAGCGGTCGAGGAAGAGCTCTCAGCCATAAGATTCCGGGACTCCAGGTTCAGCTTATTTTGCCTTTTCTTTTCCCTATTTACATGCCTCATCTCCTGTTGGGTATCAATCTCCTTGTCACTTGTCACCAACAAAGAGGTCTCAGCTACAGCATTTAGGGGCTCAGGGTTCAACCTACTTTTCATCTTCTTCTCCAGATTGATGCTCATCTCTTCCACAATCTGAAAAGTAAAATGCTTGTTTAGAGAAAATCTAATTCACCCCACCAAGTAAAATAAAATTTAACTATTTTTAATACCCAATGAGGGTAAAAGGGGGGAAAAAATGCCGTTCCATCTATGTTATACATAGTGAAAACAATCAAGGGCTACTGTGCGAAGGAGGCAGAGCAATTGTAGTGGTCAAAAATTAACCTTCAACAAGATTCTGACATGTGCCCAAGCAACCAAATCCCTTTTTGAAGTTTCATATCAATCAACTGCCTCTGTTACATCGGACCCTCCCAAGAGCATCCACAGTTCCCAGAATCACTCCAGCCCGAATTCAAATCAACCTCCAAAGCTTCACCCACCCAGAGCCATCCCGGAGCACACCTCCCGTTCTAGAAGCATCACCCTCCAGAGTCACCTACAGTCCAACATCTTTGACTTCACTTGAAAGTCACCAAGAACAGCCGCCGAGATCTATGCATGCATTCATGCCGTATCTCCTCTCCCACGTTGAAAATGTATAGCGCCCATGCGTTCAAGGCGGACAGTTATGAATAATAATGAAATTCCCTACATGCAATCTCAACTATCACAACAACAATCACAACCGTTACAACAAATCCTCACATGAAGATCGTGCAGTTACATGTATTTTCTAGCGCTCCATCCGCCTGAGGAGTTCAGTACAAATAAACCTTCTCCAGTAAGAAGGGACCTTTTTTCTCCTTCCATCGAATTCTAACTCAATAAAATTCCAATACATACATGTAATTCCTGTAATCTGGCGAATTATAGTGAATTTTTCTTCTTCCCGTAGTTTTTTTCCCAATTTGGGTTTTCACGTAAAAATATCGTGTTTCATTTGTTCTCTATGTTGTGTTTATTATTTTGTAATTACATCTTAAACACATACTCTAGTTTGTGGTGTGAATTGACCCTCTGATCACTCGCAGCGGAAAATCTCTATCACAAAATGGTGCTTTCATTGAGAGTATGTGTTTAAGGTGTAAATACAAAATAATAAACACAATACAAAAATAGATAGAGACACGAAGGTCCAGATCACCACTTAGTTGTTAGGATTTCTCCCACTCAGAGGTCCAAATCACCACTCCACTGATGGGATTTCTCCCATTCGCAGTAGACGCATCCAATCTGTCGATGGGTGATACCCCCACTTCAGGTCTTTTTCAATTTGTAGGTAACCAGAGAGCCTATGATTGCACGTACATGTGGTATATACATGAGAGTTTCCTTGTTTGGATTCCCATCGACGTACTAGTTTCGTGTGATTACAGACTGGAGGAATAAAATGCACCAGAGAAGGAACAGTCGCCCAGGTATTATCCACTTTTGTGAATGTGCGCATATTACTCACTCTGAGACGATATGGTTGTGTATATCTAGCCTACGATCGCGCGAGACACATGGTATATACAAGAGGGTTTCTTATTTGAATTATCCCCTCAACGTACTAGTTTCGTGTGATTATAAGCTGAGCATACACGGTCTTGTAGTCCCAAATTATTCTTTTAATACTCATCTCACATTAATTCGAGTTGCATCATTGCATGTTTGTATGCGCATCATCACTCTATTGCTAGGATTTTCCCTACTCGAATCCCTACCAAATTCTACGCTCCATTGCTGGGATTTTCCCCACTCGGAGGCCCAACTCCGTAGCTGAGTTTTCCATCATTCCGAGTCCTACCAAATTCCACACTCCGCAACTCAGATATCCCCCACTCGGAGGATAAAAATTTGCAGGTACCACTGATGGGACTACCCCCCCTCGGGAACACCACAAACTTACTAAATCATCCACATGCCAAGTCAAATATCCCAAAGTTAAGACAACACTCTGAGACACGGTCAATTCCAAACACAAATGGTACAATAAACCAGGTAAGGTTTATGCAATTATTTCATTTCCAAATACAAACATTTATTCCAAATCTTTTCATTCTAATAACATTACTTTAAATTTACTTGATTACGTCTAACATGAATAATACAAGATTGTCACATTTTTGTGTGTACATTTTTAAAAAGAAATACAGATGATCACCCTCCTATCCATCCAGCCCTATCAAACAGGTCCCTAATGCTGAAGCACACAAAGATCTGCCTATCAGAAAACACTTCACGAAAGCACAACCTTATCGTTCATGCCATCATCCAAAGGTTCCAGAGGAAGCTCCAAGAAATTCCTTCACAAAATTAAGGGATCTTTCAGATGAAGAACTTTCTCCTCTCCACTCGGAACACGTCACCTAGGAAGCCAGAAGGACTCCGACAAGACATACAAGCTAGTGATGGTATCACACCCCAACCGTTTATTCTGAGGAAGTCAAAGCTCCAGAATATGAGTGCTTCATTGGCGACATCCCGAGGAATACCCTCCATACTCCCCTCCTATTGCTCGCCACAAAAGTCTCCAAGCGCGAAGCAACAGCCCCTTGATCGGAGTGAATATTGCCATACATGAACATGAAAATCGAATTAGTTCCACCACCGTGACTGTCCGAATAAACCCCTCCTTCCTCATACATGCTATCAAGAAAGAAGAACACTGAGCCCAAATGAGAGCTGGATTGATTCGATCAGAGATCAGACGAATAAACCAGACCAAAATAGAAGCCCATCCTTCCTAGTAGCAGAGCCTTGTCGGGAAGCTGATATTTTGCGACAAGCTCATCGTGAAGACTGATGTTTTACGCCAACCAAACTCCTAAGCAGTAAGAGCCCGACAACCATTCCTATCATCTCCATCCTCTCCCTCTGTTTCCTCTATTGAACAAAGAAAAAGAACGACATGGCACCTACCAGAGAAGGGGCTTAGAAGCAAGGATTTTTCAAAGAAGAAATAAGCAATTCCAACACTAAGGCTCCACCCTATTAATAGATGGAGGATTTGAAACGTCCCCAGTTCATATCTCTAATGTCCCAAAACGTCGGTCCACGTCCTGAAATCCTCGTCAACCAAATCTGCAGGATAGCGACTGCTTCTGCCACACGATCTCAGTGATTATGATACCATGGAATCGAATAAGACACCAATCACAGATTTCATGCCAATCTAATTAAATAGACACGATAGTTGTCATCTAGTCACCCAATCTCCAGGCAAAATTTCAAAGATTCGCATTAATGAGCCAGATCCTCCCCTTCACTAATATCCACAAGAATTCAAAGCATTCAAAGATCTCAACCAACTCTGCTCTTCCCTCCGACAGACTTCGGTAAGCGAAAGAACGAGGGAATATGTAATGGTCCAAAATTGACCCTCAATAAGATGCTGACGCGTGCCCAAACAATCAAGTCCCCTTTTTGAAGTTTGTGCAACAATCAACTGCCTCCGTCATATTAGACCTCCCCGAGAGTATCTACAGTTCTCAGAATCACTCCAGCACGAACTCAAGTCAACCTCCAAAGCTCCGCACCCAGAGCCATCCCGGAGCAAACCTCCAATCCCGGAGACATAACCCCCCAGAGTCGCCTATAGTCCAACATCTCTGACTTTATTTGGAAGTCCCCAAGAACAGCCGCCGAGATCTTTGCCTGCATTCACGCCGCCTCTCCCCTCCAATATTGAAAACGTGTAACACCATGCGTTCAAGGTGAACAGAAATGGATAATGACGAAATTCCTGCATGCAATCTCAACCATCATGTTAGCAATCGCAGCTGTTACAACAAATCCGCACATGAAGATCGTGCAGTTACACGTATCTCGTCAGCGCCTCATCCGCCCAAAGAGGAGTTCAGTACAATTAGACATTCTTCTCCAATGAGAATAGGGGACCTTTTTTTTCTTCCATCCAATCCTAACTCAAAGATATTTTAATACATACATGTAATTCCTCTAATCCGACGAATTATAGTAAATTTTCCTCCTTCCCGTGGTTTTTCCCAATTTGGACAGTATCCATTTGTTTTCTGTTGTGTTTATTATTTTGTTTTTACACCTTAAACACATACTCTCGTTTGTAGTATGGATTGACCGTCTGATCACTCGCAGCGGAAAATCTCCCCACAGTAATAAAAAAACTTTCAAGAAATTCTGGCAACACTATGGAATTCACTAAGTTGTTTGGATGCATAGGAAGTGGGAAAGTGGTGAAGTGGAAGGGACTCATTTCCCACTTCATTGCCCATCCAAACACCGGGAAAAAGGGAAAAACCCCTTTTCTTTTCCCTTTTCCTTTTACGCTTCTCCTTTACACAACCATTTTCCCACTTTCAAGGTGCTACGGTTAATTTTGTAGTCATGTAAATCTCATTTGCAATAAGTTATACCTTAAAACAGATAATTTTGTTGTCATGTAAATCTCGCTTGCATTCTAATTACAGTCCAATTTTTTCATTATTAATTTTTATTTAATATTATTTTGCGGTCATTTTAGCGGTCAACTTTTCCACTTCCACTTCCACATTACCATCCAAACACCAGAAAAGAAATAACATTTTCCAAACCACACTTCCCAATAACATCCGAACACCGAAAAACTTACTAACAAATTCTCAAGTTTCAAAGGGAACTATTACTACTTCCTCATTTCCACCCCTAACCAAACAGCCCCTAAATTAGATATTTGGTCCAACAAAAAGGCTTGTGACGTAATAGCCTTAACAATAAATTTCTGTCTGCATAATCTAATGAAAAACACAGTGAACGCTGCCTAGAAGGGGGAAAAAAAGCTTCAGGCCCATATGGCCATATCGATGTATGGTCTTTCTATATGTGCTAGGATCATAGGATGTCATGTATATTTATTTGTGTGAACTGTAGAAACAATCACTAACAATATTCGACAACAAATCAGTGACATTCTATTTCTTGCTCACTAGTTTAAACTTGGTATTAAGTCTTCACTCCAAAAATCTGACTCTACTTTCTAAGAGTTAATTATTCTCATCATATTAGAAAAACATACTGCTATAAAAATGTTCAATATTTAATTCTGGTATTTTCTTCTATTTAATGCATATCTAGTACATAAAAAAAACAAATGGGTGTTTCCAGAATGATAATTCATAATTTATTTTATTCAAACTCTTAAGCTCCCTTTAATTTCTGTTGGAAATAGCAGCAGGCGCAGAACCAGGAATTATTTTGGAGGCGGGCGGCAAACAACCGTATAGAAAAATATACAATAAATATAAATTATTAAAGGCGATCAGTCAAGTCTCTTTATTTCATAAAAAACTAACAGACTTTAATACTATGGAACTTGTACTTATTCATAATACTAAATCAATTTATTTTTCCTTTTTTTTTTTGTTTTTGTGTGAAGCTTTTCAGTCTGACTCCAATATTTGATGAAGTTAGTATTAAATTTCAAGTTATGTACGATCTGGATTCTACATTAAAACTAATTACAATTAAGAAAATGCTTAAATCTTTCTAAATCTGACATTCCTACTATAAAGAAACATTATACAACTACTATTTTTGAATTTACATATGCTTAAATCTTCATAGACCAATCAGTTCTAATATATAGCATCATTGTATAACTGCTTTTTGTACTCAAATTTCTATCATAAGTTACTAAATTAGCCAAGAGACAATTTCTATCAAGTTGCCACGTTAATGAGCCATAATTTCTTTCTTCTCCCGGCTTAGAGGGGCGAAAGATATTTATATATAGAAATTTTTCTGGTTGGAGCGCCCCCCTCCCCACGGGGGGTTCCGCCCATCAATAGCAGTAAGACTGATGTGAAACGGTGCATGCGTACCATGTAGGAACCAGTAATATATTCGAACTTGCTACGTTTCAGCAAATAAAACTATCTTCGCGGGAAAGCAATTCAAAACTAACAATGTTACAAATGAACTTAAATAAGATTACAAGCGTAGTTTTACACATTTCTAATCTAAATCGAATTAACAATACTTATATTATGCAGGAAAAGTTCTAAAGTTAATATCAAAGCTAAGCAATCACAAGTTGCATATTCACACATCTCACAATATAGTGGATAATATGAAATAAAGATAATACTTTAGAGATGATTTAACTGATCCGTAATTCAACTAATAATTAGATTGCTTTGAAATAAAACTTACAGATAAGCAACTTCAGATTCTGTCCTTGTAGCTTTACCACATGTGAAACTTTCCTTAAATATGTAAATGTTGAAGATCAAGCTCTGTTTGTGATCTTGGCGGGAGCTGTGATAGGGCACTGTCAGGTGAATGATGCTGGAAAGGAGGGTGCTGTGATGGGGCGCTGTCGAGTGGAGAATGCAAACATTAAGACGGGACACAATCGAGTAAAGGATGCTTGGAAGGAGGACGTTGTAATGGAGCGTTGTCGAGTGGAGGATGCAAGCGATATAAGAGAGAAGGCTGAAGGCTTGGAGGGGCGTTGTAAAGGGAAGGAGATAAAAGAGAGAGGAAACAATGGGGAGTTAGGTGCAGCAATAGTGGATTGGCTAAGATGTTGGAAGAGAGAATCGAGAGGGAGGAGGAACCAGAGAGAGGAAAAAATAATAGCAGACAAGAGAATTTCTTTCCATTTTCATTTATTCATTAGTTTACCAAATGCACATGGTGGCCTATATAGGCATATGCTAATAACTACTCACTATCATACTCACAATTACTCACTACTACCACAACTTGGTACACATACACCTAGTACAAATATAAAATACAATACAAATATCAAGTACATAAATCAACTGAAAATACAATAAAAATTAAAACTCAGATACTCTCATCAATTCTCCTCAGATGGGAGAGAACTCGACCCCGTCGAGTCAATTGCAGAACCGCCCTCTTACTGTTGTAAGTTCGTTTAATCAAGTTGCACCATAAATTCATCATCTAAAACATTATCAACTTTCTTTGCTGTATAGGATGAATATCTTGAAGTGAAGTGAAGTACACTCAAAAATTGGCTCAAGGTAAAGCTCATCAACCAGTGAGTTGTTTATGGATAATCAAAATTTTGTAAACCACTTAGTCTTCAATATTGAAAATAGAACCGATGCCAGATCTATAACATAAGTATCGTAATTTAAATTCTTTTAAATTTTTGAAAAGTCCAGTACTACAGGCATGCAAATCTTTAACAGTTTTCTTGGGAAACCATTTCAGATGAATCCGAACCATCACAAAATTATCAACACTAATAGTTTTAAATTCTTTCCGAACGTTAGATCATATAACTTATAGTAAGCGTTGCTTATTCAAATATATCACTGATTTTTCATGCGTAGAACTTGCATGCGTGTAGCAAAATATGATGAAAACTCAGATGTTTAGACCTAAATGCAGACTCAAAAACTCTATAATGAAATGCAGTAGAGAACTTAACTTATTACCTATCATTGCAAAAAGAGTCTTCCAAAAGATAATGAACTTTGACTCCTTATTGGACATTAAAAGTTTTTCGGCACTTGGATTATCGGATCAACAATATACATGACCTCGATCAAAAGAGATTATCAGAGATATGATCCTAAAGGTATGTGACAGTTTGCATGTTTTGACAGTGAAGCGAAAAGTCAAGCAAACAGGTAAAGGTAGAGGAGATACACCATTAAATTTAACAGTAATGATAAAAGAGTTGATAATCTGTAAAGTATTATATTCTCCCATAACTACATCCTCAAAAATTTTAGATATGGATCGATCATATATGACAATATTCTTAGTCTGACCTACACTCTTTGTCACTATATAACTCCAGAACTTGTCCTCATAGAAATGAATGTTTATCGGGACAAGGAACTGTTGCTTGACATCTAGTAACAAATCAACTTGCTCTTTGAGTTTAGTATTCATGGTAGAATCCTTCCTATAGTGTAGCAAGTCGAGAAGACTAACTCCTGGGGTTGATTCATTGGCGTGTTGGATATCACGCATCAGTGATAATGTGTCCGGAGGTCTTCAAAAAAGACATCATCCTCCGTAACCCAAGGGTAACTTCGGGGGGAGTCAGATTGTCTTTATGGGAGACATCAATAAACTCCGCAATCACTGGGATGGCCTCAAGAGGACTCGAAATACTGAACTCCTCAAAATTATCACATGTGAATTCTCTATCAAATTCAGAGTTTTCTGAATATTCCGCCTGGTAAATGAGCTCTTCAGAGTCAGCTTCCATATTTGTTACAGGCAGTTTGTTAATGGTAACTCTAATTGAGCTTGGTATCAGCAGTAGAGGAGGGAGGGGTTGATAACCAGAACAGACAATGATACTAGGGGTCGGCAATAAAGGAGGAAGAGATTATGAATTTGTAACATATAGTTCCTTAACTTTAGTTACTTTAATTGGCCTTAGATAGTTGATTGCAACATGCCCTTAACCTTGACACTTATTATACTGGATACGGGACAATAAGAGGTGGACTTGAATGCATAATCCAACCTAGTTATGAAACTCAAAATTTCATCTAGCTTTTGGAAGATTTTGAAATTGGTGTCCATATTGATAGCTCTACATGCAATGACACATTTCTAACGTCTATTTGATGCAACCTAGCACATGCATGATTGAAATTTCTAGCCTACGAGGAAGAAATTCCCAGTGATATATTCGAACTCGCTACGTTTCTCTAAATAAAACGATCTTCGGTAGGAAAGGAATTCAAAACTAATAATGTTGCAAATGGATTTAAACAAGATTGCAAGCGTAGTTTTACACATTTCTAATCTCAATCGAATTAACAATACTTATATTATGCAGGAAAAGTTCTAAATTCAATATCAAAACTAAGCAATCACAAGTTGCAGATTCACACATTTCACAATATAGTGGATAACATGGAATAAAAATAATACTTTAGAAATGATTTAACTGATGCGTAATTCAACTAATATTAGATTGCTTTGAAATAAAACTCACAGATAAGCAACTTCAGATTCTGTCTTGTAGCTTTATCTCTTGTGAAACCTTCCTTAAATATGTAATTGTTGAAGATCATATTCTCAGGTATCCTTTACTTTGGCTATTGTGGGTCTTGAGATGAATAACTTCTTATTCTTTAAAGCTCCGGTTTTTATTTTGGCGGGAGCTACGATGGGGCACTGTCGGGTGAATGACGTTGGGAAGGAGGGTGTTGTGGTTAGGGTGCTGTCGAGTGGAGGATGCAGACATTAAGATGGGACGTTGTCGAGTGGAGAATGCTGGGAAGGAGGGCGTTGTAATAGAGCGTTGCTGAGTGGAAGATGCAGACGATGTAGGGGAGAAGGCTTGGAGGGGGGATGTAAAGGAAAGGAGATAAAAGAGAGAGGAAACAAGGGGAGTTAGGTGCAACAGTAGTGGATTGGAACTGAGAAGTTGGAAGAGAGAACCAGGAGGGAGGACGAACCAGAGAGAGAGAGGAAAATTATAGCAAACAAGAGAATTTCTTTTCATTTTCATTCATTCATTAGTTTACCAAATGCACATGCTGGCCTATATAGGCATACACTAATAACTACCAACTACCACACTCACAATTACCCACTACCACACTCACAATTACCCTACCACTACTTAGTACTTGGTACACATATACCTAGTGCAAATATAAAATACAATACAATATCAAGTACACAAATAAAACTGAAAATACAATAAAAATTAAAACTAAGATGTTCTCATCAAAGACTACCATCAGTGATTGCATATATTAATATTGTAATAGTTAGGAGAGATCCTACTTGACCAGATAACACTAAAATCAGTACTCCTGCTCACCTCAAAGTCTGGATAAACCGAACACATTTGCAGGTGCATGTACTCCTCTAACAGTGCTAAACCAAGATAGGCATTCCCAATGACTGAACGTATAAGCCAGTTCTATAACTTCACCATCCAACATTGCTGCCTGCAATTACCAATGACTGGATATGCTGGACGCCATGGTTCTATATCTTTGCTATTAGACATTGCTGTAAATAGGCCATGACTGGATACACTGCATGATGGCCCAACACCCCCAACTACTAAGACACAGACCCCTGCTCCCAAAATAAAGCTTTCAGCCACCACCATGACAGACATTATGGAAAAACCAACTAATCTAACATACCATTTCCAAGGCCAGATACTCTGAATGCTTTGGTCTACTACACATGAAACCAGCTGTAACATTTGTAGAGAAATAGAAACCCTAGAATAGAAATTGATTAATTAACATAAGAGAAGGTACAAGGTATATATAGAAGACAAGGTGGGTATATGATTGACACACATGGGAATAGAAGAACCAGAATCAAATAGTTGTGCCTACTCAGGATGTCCAAATTTCTCCCAGCACTTTTCGGAGATGTGATTGCTACGCCCGCAATGCCTACATTGTCGGGGGCCTTTCTCAGAGGCACTCATGCCTGCCTCCATAAGATCCATGTTCACTTCCAACTAATCCACGTCATCGTCCTCCAAAATTGCGACGACTTCTGCCACGACCGAAAATCATGACAGATTGTTCAATAGATAGTGCAGATGAAGTCTCGGATCCAGTAGACCCGCATAACTCTTGAGAAGGTGGCAGTCAACGAGGGAATACTATCTCCTCCCAGTATCTGACCCCGCATCTGGGATCGTAACGTAGGACTTAAGCCAGATAGAAATTTCGATACCGCGAGATCCTAACGATATCCCCTCAATGTCACCGCATCAGTAACAGCAGGTTGATGTATCTCTAACTCATCAATAAGACCTTTGAGTTCGCCATAGAACTCAGGCACAAATTTGTCTTCCCGTTTGAGCTCAAACAGACGCTCACAGATCTCAAACTCTCGAGGGGGTCTTCTCATTGCCATATATCACATTTAGTGTATCCCACATCTCCTTAACGGTAATCAAGAACATAACACTATCACTAATCTTCTCCTCTAAACTGTTGAGAAACCAATGTCATCACAAAATAATCTCCAGTAAATCAGGTCACATAAGTAGAATCTGAAGTAACAGATGGATCTTGAAGGTGTCAATTTGTTTTAAGCACCAATGAATATACGAGACGCCTACGCCAATAACAAGTAGTTAGATCCATTTAACTTTACCCTAGTCCCCAACATTGTCTTCGGGATAGAAGTATCAACCATCGGAGAGATCATAGTGGAGGAACTTGTAGTCTCAGACATAGTAGCCAGTAGATAAATCACCAGAAATCAAATAGTAGTAGAAGGAAATAGCCAGTAAGTAAGAGAAACAAGCAACTTAGTTACCAGATAGAGGCATAGACAGCCAGACTTGCATCAAGGATACATTTTCTCAGCCTGAAATAGCCAAATCAGATTAAAAAAAAAATCTAATTTTTAAGCAGTAAACATATCAGATCTCACCAAAGGAGTCTTGTAGAGCATCCAAATAACCAAATCAGATGTAATAATCTAATTTTTAAGCAGTAAACAGATCAGATCTCACTAGAGAAGACTTGTAGAGCATCCAACTAGCCAGATGATGTAAAAAATCTGATTTTTGAGTAATTATGGCCCTGTTTGAGACCTCTGGAGAAGGCAGGAGGAGGGGCGGCACCCTTTTTAGGGTTTGGAGGGGGTGCAGCACCTATTTGATGACTTGGATGGAGGCGGCACTTGGAGGGAGGTGCGGCACCCTTTTTAGGGTTTGGATGTTGGGGCGGCACCTATTTGGTGACTTGGAAGGGGGCGGCACTTGGAGGGGGGCGACACCTTTTTAGGGTTTGGAGGACTAGAAGGAGATGTATGGAGAGGTAGAAGGGTAGTGTTTGAGGAGGAGAATTTTAGGTGGTAAATTTTAGGGTTAGGGTTTAACTTCGCTCTGATACCATATAGAGAAATAGAAACCCTAAAATAGAAATTAATTAATTAACATAAGAGAAGGTACAAGGTATATATAGAAGACAAGGTGGGTATATGGGTAACAAACCAATAACCCAATACTAATAACTAATCTTAACAACATTTATCTTGCCAAAACCCCACCAACAGACCTCATAAAGAAAAATCAAGTAGATGCTTATGACGGTCTTTGCTATTCTAGGGAAGTAGAGCTGAACACATGAGAATGAAGGTCTTCACATTGTATCCGCCAATTTTTGGGTGCAGAATAAAGCATTTTGATGGTTTATTGATTACGAGGATGAGGGAGAGAGAAAAGTGTAATGCTGACCTCCAAAAAAATGTGCCAGTCTCAGTAGGCAACTGATTGACATGATTTTATCTCATTTTATTTCTCCTATTTATCTATATTTTTAAATAAATAATGTTACTCAGGTATTTTTAGTGATTATTACAGACAAATTTGCCAGATGGAGAAAGTACAACAATTGTACATTTTTAAAGAGTGGTCAAGCCAAAAGAATCTTTCTTGAAGGACTTTCCGAATATGCTAGGATATTTTGGCTATAACTTTGACTACAGGACTCCGAAACAGATCATCTAGGTGTCTACGAAAAAGGCATTCAGAGAGCTATAACTTTCATGTTGAAGATTTCTGCTAATTCAGCCATTTGATTGCTCAAAACAGTCGAAAATTTATGTTTCTGCTTGTGGACTGGGGCTGAAATGTAATATCAGGAATTTGGTGGGGTCTTTGTGTAAACATCCTTTATTATATGAACGCAATTATGAGTGCGCAGAACGGGGATTCGTTTTGCTGCCACTTGGTTCTTATTTTTTAAGGTTTTCTTTTTTATTGTTTTTTTATGAATGTAATAGGAGGCTAAGTTTTCATCGAGGTTTTGTATTTCTATTTTTTTTGTTTTTAGTTTTTCTTTTTCTTTTTTTTAGTTTTTCTTTAGTGCTATCATGGGCACGCTGCAGTGATTCTCTTTAATAAAAAATTCATGTGCTTTCTGAAACCTTCATTGCGTTGCTTTTGGTTCTTCTTCATCCAATTCCTTGTTCCTTCCCGCAATCCGTGCAAGTGGGAGGCGGCTCACACAAGCTTCTCTTCCTCGTGAGCTTGTGGGGCCCACAATCGGCAGCGCTAAGGACGCGTGGTGTGATGTCACACTACAAAGCGAGATTTCCACTATTGGCGGTGGCTTCCATGCAGGGGATGGCGGCGCACAGGTATGAGGTAATTTTTGTTTTCTTTAATTAATTAAGTTAATTAATTTAGTTTAGCTTTAATTAATAGTTTATTAATTTAGGTGGAGTAATTCAGTTATTTAATTAATTATGGTTCATTAATTATATTATTTTGTTACTAATTTAGTGATGAATAGCTAGATACTTTTGACACCTAGGTAGATGAACCTAGACTAGATTCATGTGGACCAATGCAGATATCTCATCTAGGGATGTATTACACATCTAATTGTCCTACCACTTTTAGGAGATTAATTTCTAGAACTGGATATTTACAGTTTATGTATCGGGAAGTAATGATCCATACTTAGGGTTTTACCTTTTTTTTGTTGTATATTTAATTTGGTTAATTTATCTTTGATGGCATGTAGTTGGATAATACTCTGTGTTTAGATCTAGTATTCAGACTTTATTTGCCTTTAGAAGTAGAGATTTAGTGATTGTCACCCGAGTGATAAAGAGGCAGAGATTGACCACATGATGCTAGTTTTGGGAATTTCGATCCTAAGTGCTTGACTTGATTTTTTTTTCTAGATTAACTATTAGTTTAGAAAACCACTCAATCACTCACAACTTTTTGACAAATTCACCTAGATAGTGTTGAAACTATAAGAACCACATGTCCCTGTGGATCGACCTCATGTGCTACATTGAACGATCGTGCACTTGCAGTTAATTTAAAATGAGAAGAGAAATCTAACCATCAGCAATTTAACAGGAGAAAACATAGCATAAGCCTGAAGTGCAATGTAGCAAGCAATGTAGCCCTCCACACTGCAGCGGAACAACTATGTAAGTTTGTCAAGATCTGAGAAGAATCTGGAAAACTATGCAGACAAGAGTTTGATAAAAGTTATATTTCTTGTGGATAACTGTAAGCCAAATAGTAAATTTAAATGGTCTCAAGCAGAATGCTATTCAAACCAAAAGTCAGATCCAGGTGTCACGTTTTAAAGTTAAACTAAAATAGCAACATGGTGCCACTTGACTCTTTAACCTATTTTACAACTAAGAGATGAATGCAACTAACTACATCATCTCTAGATTCCATTTCGACGTAAATTTGGAGGGTTTCTCCTTGGTTGCATGAACTTAAACAGCATAGAAAAAGGTTGGCAAACTGGTTTCAAGCATGGTTTAAAATTTCTTTCTTGGTATCGGTATCGGCCGATAATTTTTAATAACAATATCGGCATTGTCGGCCATATCGGCAATTTCGGCCCCAATATAGGGCGATATTACATACTTAATATCGTATCGAGTATCTCAAAATCCAAATAATATTGCCGATATATATATATATATATATATATATATATATATATATATATATATATATATATATATATATATATATATATATATATCAAAATCGGCAGATATTTGAAACCATGGTTTCAAGGTTTACATGGCTTCGCCGTTTATTTGCTCATACTTCCGTCAGACAATAATTCTGAACCATCATACCGCGTTCCTAGAGTGGTAATGTTCTACTCAGTGATTTAAGTTCATGGTAAACTTGGGTGTTTAATAAGGAATTTATACCAAGTGATTAGTCATTGGTAAACCCTAATAAAAATGCTGAAGAGGATCAGAAGCATACATCCATCTTTTAAGCTGTGGAACATTGCAAGACAGAGCACACGTTGATCATAATTTTTGAAAAACATGCAATCTTGTCTTGAAGTTGATCTACATCAAAGAAACTAGTTGAGGACCAGTACACAACCCCAACTTGATTGACTTTCTAGGTTAGTTGATTTAGCCATGAAGTTAATCTTCTGGTTTGATATGTTTGCATGTCAATCTATACCGTGTCTTACATAAAGCCATTCCGGACGCGATTTTTACCTAAAGAGACCTCGACAGTGTGAGAGGAGGTTATGCCTGACAGCTGCTAAAAAACATAGGAACAGGAGATTTGTCCTATGAAGGAGTCTAACATCAGATTCAAGGAGGACCTGAAGACTGAGTAGACAAATTTGATTCTTGTATAGGTTAAATTTGAGTATGTCCCAAATCCGGGAACTGTTATTTCAGCGGTGTCAGACAAGTAGTAACAACAAAACAACGATAAATAGGAAGTGGTACATCAGAAGCCAAGCTTCCCAAGAGGGGTAGTTAGCTCACATTGAATACCAATTGTTTTGTAAAGGTTGAGACACTAGCGTTTTCACCTGTCACAGGGTCAAGCTAATTGAGAGAGCATATTTAGTAATATATGTAATAATTCATTCTTCCATTAATTTATCTAACAATAACTAGCAATCTCGTGCAGACAAATCTAGCTAGTACTTTAACCTTTCTTGCCCTAACTATATCGTAAAAATGTCTAGTAAATATCAAGCCGAGACAGAATCAGATTGAGAACCAGAAGTAGAACCTGACCCCAATCAATTTGTGTGTCAAATGTAAACCTAAATTCAAATTTAGATTGAAACTAAAAGCTACATAAAATTTAAGTTCCGATTAAACAGAAATGAACTATGTGCAAAACTAAACTCTTACCAGCTGGGTTGATAAAAATTCAGCTTCAAACTCATTTAACTTTGGAAGCAGCAGCGCGAAGTAAATTTTCCAAAACCGGTTCCCGGACATGAACCTCGGGCAAAGGCTCATTTTGAGTGTAGATAAATCTGGAGCTAGATGTTCAACCATAGCTATATGGTCTCTTTGACTACGAGACATATCAAAATCTGCAAAGAGCATTCAAGCAGATTAGATTTTTTTTTGGGTTCCCATTTCTCCAAGGTATATTATTGTACATATAAATGAAATTCCACCAACTATTCAAGGTAATTGGACAAGCAATCATTATTGTTCATCAAGATCCCGTTAAAATCACCGTCTTCCCTCCAAATAATAAGTCACAGTTCTTCATGCACTAACCTACCTACACTTAGACTGCATCTAATATATATATATCAGTGTTCTAAAAAACCCGTTATGTAACTTGTTATATAACCTAACGTCGACCAATCGTTACGTAACAGGGCTAAAAAACACAATGTTTCATAACTATGGTTATTTTGCCCGTAACGTTCGTTACGTTACGTTATTAATGTAACACACCCTAATTTACGTTACGGTGCAAGTCAACTTTTTATAAAACCTCCTAAATTCACTCGGTCTAGGGTCAAAAAATCTTCTCTGCAACCTCGCCGCCATCTCTGCAACCTCGTCGTCGGCGCTGAGAAGAAGAAAGAAGAATAAGACATACCTCTGGTGGTTCTCCGTCGTTGATGGTTCTCGCCGGCGTCGTCTCCAAGTGGTTGTTCTCCGTCGTGGTTCTCGCCGGCGTCGTCTCCAAGTGGTTGCTCTCCCCCTCCTGATCTCTAAAGATCTCTCTCCTCTCTCTCCTGGGAGAGAGCAGAGAGAAATCAGGAGGGGGAGAGAGCAGAAAGAGATCGGGGGGAGGGGAGAGAACAAAGAGTGAAATATCTAAGCGGAGAGGGCAGAGAGAGATAATTGCTAAAAATATTGGCTGAGATAATATTATCAAAAAATAATTGCTAAAAATTATCATGCTTGTTATCATACTTGTTATAATTCAATTATCATGCTTGTTACAGTTTGTTATGTTTGCGAACTTATTATGAAATTTGTTATGTTTCCGAACTTATTATAACCAATGAATGTGAAAAATTATTGTGATACTTGCTAAATGTGTGATATATTATTTTGATATTTTTTAAGATTTTTTAAAATTATTTTCTTATTTATACAAATTCTTAAATATAGTATATATATTTATTTTTATTAAATAAATATTAAATCGCGTAACTTACGTTATGCGTTACGTTATAACCTATATTAACATAACAAAGGAAAAACGTTATCATTACGTTATCGTTATTTTAAACATTGATATATATATATATATAATATATATATATATATATATATATATATATATATATATATATCATTCTGCAATAAAGCAAGAAGTTGCTGCAAGAAATTATGGAGATGTTCAGCAAAATATTCACACCAACATTCATGCAAAATGTACAATTTGATGAGAACTTAACAATAACAACCATAACAACGACAAAATGCAGGTCAACTTTGAACTTTACTTAAAAAAATAAAATAACACAATCATTCATTTGGAATCTTTGAAGCTGCATGCTGTCAGAATTTCTCAATACCCAATCCTTATCAAAATGGTCTACCGCATCCATAAGACATGTGGACAGAAATAATGCAAGCTTTTCGAAATTGTTTATAGAATAGAAATAATTCTATACCCGCATGGGGGCATACCCACTAGTATACCCAACACTAAACCAGATGGACCCTTCCTCCGGCCAGTATTGAGATGGTACAAGTCTCACTTACTTCGAGTGTTGTGTATGCCACCCCACAAGGTGTGAAAAATATTACTCTTATAGAATGTTGTTAAACTCTTGATTAGTACGTTTCCTATTAGAAATCTTTATTTTAGTCTATATTTTACTAGGAGTTTCTATATTATTAGGAGTCCTACTCATATTATGAGTATATTTTGTATTGCCTATAAACATTAAGTATTGAGTGAAGAATCATCATCTCTCTCAAATATTTTCCTCTCAAATTCTAATACGGTATCAGAGCCAAAAAAATAACCCTAGCCTCTTCGTCTTAAACCCTAACCCTAGCCATCTACACCAACTTCTACTTATCTACTTTTTTCCTTCTTCTTTTAGATCTAGTGATCCGAATCCACCTCTAAAAAAAAAAGTACTGTTCACGGTGAACAGTATCGTGCACTGTTCATCGTGAACAGTTCTGTTCATTGTTCATCGTGAACAGTAAAAGTCCAAATAAAATTTTTTATTTTGATATAAAATCATAACCTCTTTCTTACCATCACTACCACAAAATCTCCTTAACCTCACCGCCACCACCTCTCTCCTCCCTGTCTATGTGACCTCGCTGAGGCCTTGCTACATGTTCCTTTGTGCCTGCTGATGACCTCTTGATGCCCCTACAAACTCCGCGGTCATCCATCCTCTCTACTACTATATGTTTCTATGATTATTACAACATTTTTATGCCTCGTGTCTATCTGACTACGAACTATTATATCTTCTGAAGAAATCTAGCACACCTTTGATTTTATGACTTCAAAATAGTTTTTGGTACTACCATAAAACTCAACGGCGCCAACTCTCTTCTTTGAGCTTAACATTTCTGTCTCTTTGTCAGCTCGTAGAAGAAGCTAAAACATCTTTATAGAGAATGCTCTAACAAAGGGTATGACTACAAATGGTGATTGGGTGACTAGTGACTATAACGTGATGACGTGGCTACTCAGCAACATAAATGAGAAAGTCAATGCTAGTGTCATATTTCTGAAAACTGTCAAAGAGATATAGAAAACTTTGAAGGATATGTATTTCAACAAGCAAAATATTTCTCGTATTGCTGATCTATACGAGAAGATATTCTCACTGTAACAGGATAATCATTCTCTATCTGACTACTACTATGAGTTGAAGGGAACTCTCGATGAGTTGGATTCTATCAGCCCCTTGTATTGGATTTGAAGTTGCTTCAGTGGTATCGTGATGAGCTAGCAGTTTGTATTGGATTTGAAGGTGCTTCAGCGTTATCATGATGAGCTAGCAGTGACTAAGTTTCTCTCTGAACTGGATAGATTCTTAGGCAACAAAGTTCGAGGACAGATTCTTGGTAGTGATACAATTCCTTCTTTCTACCACCTTGTCTCGAGTTTGCATATTTTTAAGAGAGGTGATTCTTCTTTGGTGTTTCTCTTGGTGTTGAAAACTTTGCTATGGTAGCTGGAGGCCATGGTAAAAATGGAATACATGGACATGATCGTGTCTGTGATTCAGGGGGAGGACGTGGACATAAAGTTAAGAGTCCATGTCATTGTGCTCATTGTGGTAGAAATATCATACGCCTGGGCAAGTTTGGTAAATCTGAGCGGGCTCAAGTTGCTGACACAACACCTACATCTACTGCTACCTCTACCTCCTCCAGTACTGCTACTGTGCAAAATTTTCAATTAGACTATGACTGTTTTATTCAGCTACAGAGTGTCAGGCATATCAGGCAGCTAATACTACCTTGCATGAATCTGCTTCAAGTACAAGACATTTATTGCTTCTACTGATAAGCCTTCGGTAATAGATCCAGGAGCTTCCACTCATATAACAGATATTAAAAAATCACTTTCTTTTTTAGATAATATTCCTCATGTTAATATTGTTGATGGTACTTCTTCCAATGTTATTGAAAAATGAGTTGTTCATGCTACACCTTTGTCACTAAATGACGTCTTATTTGTAGAATAGGGTTGTTGAAAGAAAATTGAGACACCTCTTAGATGTAACTCACACTTTGTTGATTCGCATGTATGTACCCAAAACTTTTTGGGCTGAAGCTATTCTTTGTACTTGTCATTTAATCAATACAATGCCCTCTCAATATTGCATGATAAAATTCTCTTTTCTTGTCTGTATCATGAAAAAACTACCTTTTCTGTTGTTTCTCATGTGTTTAGTTCTACTTGTTTTGTTCAAAATCTTCAACCTGAATTGGATAATCTAGAACCTAGAGGTATAAAATGTGTTTTTGTTGGTTATTCACGAACTCAGAAAGGCTATAAGTGTTTTGATCCTGTATACCGTAAGTTTATACTTCTGCTGATGCAACCTTTTTTAGTCAGTTTCATTTTTGCTCATACTTGTTCTCCTATACCTCAGCCTATGTCTAATTCTAGGTATTTGGGAGAAAAAGATGTATCTAAACCAGTGCAAGTGTATACCAGACATTCCAAGCACGGTTCAAAGACTCAGCCGAGTCGGAGACGAATCGGCCGAGTCATATCCGTCTCGGCCTGCTCCAAGACGAGTCAGAGACACGAGTCGGTCGACTCAACTCAGAGGAGACCGATTCGGCTGAGAATCGGAGTCGACTCGGTCGATTCACGGCCGAATCGGTCGTGACTCGGCTGAGTCGACCGAGTTGACTCTGATTCTCGATCGAGTCAGCTCGAAACGTATATTCACCCGTGACGAACGGGTATAAAGAAAAAAAAGAAAAAAACTTACCTCTCGCTCAGATCTGGAGATCGCCGCCGTTGCTCGATCGTCGCCGCTCAGATTTGGACTCCGCAGCCGCCCAATCGCCACTGGCCGCTCCTCCCCAGCCCTAGGTGATGTTCCTCCCTCTCTGTCTCTTTCCTGTTGGCCCAGAGGCCCTTCACTCTAATTTTGATGATGATTAACTCATGTAGTTATAGTTTACTAATAATCTTGTGATATTTAGTTTCAGATATTTAACCAAGATATTAGTAGGTGATTAGCTTCACAAAGGTGTTTTGGAGCTTTCACTTGGTGATTCAAGAGCTCGAGTGTCAAGTTCACATCTACCACTCGGTTGAAGTCAAGCTCGGTGGATCACGTTTGGATCGAGTCGACTTGGAGACGGCGTTCTACAAGAAGACATCGGTTTGTTTAGTTTAAGATTGTGTTTAGATCATTGTAAAGATTAGATAGTATGATATGCTCAAGTTCACAATACACACACAAGTCTCATGTTTATTGGTTTTTAGTTTTCGGTTTAACCGATCTTGATTTTTAAGTCAAAAACATAGATATATCTTTCATATATATTGGATTCTATCCATATACAATATGCTTCAAATTGTTTCAATATCATGTTTTTTGTATTTATATGAGTTTTGGAGAAAACGATTTTCTATTTCAAAAATTCAAGTTTCGAAAAATACGGTTTTTGGTTTAAGACAAATTTTTAAGAACACAAAAATAGTTCAAATTGTTTGAAATATGTGTTGAATTTTTATCACATATTTGTATTTTAAAGATCTAATAAGAAATGATTTTGTTGAATTTGTGTTTTTATGGGATTTAATTAAAGATAAAAAGCCAAGTTTTTAAGTCCTATAAAGCCTGTACTGGGTATCCGCCGGTCAACCGGACCGGTCGACCGTAGCAGAAGTCGGTCGACCGGTGCGGTCGACCGACGTGCACGCCAGCTTGAGCTGGTGGGCCGATCGTCTGGGTCGGTCGACCATCCAGAGAGCTCTGCTATCTGGAAATGGCTCCGTCGACCGGGTCGGTCGACCGGCAGAGAGCTCTACTCTCTGTATTCAGTCTCGGTCGACCGAGCCGGTCGACCGGTGGGCTCAACGGTCAAAAATATGACCGTTAGCCGGTCAACCGCCCGATTGACCGGAAGGGCATTTCAGCCCTTTCCAGCTGCCAACGAGCAGAATTTTTATGGGGCTATAAATACCCCCATTTGAGTTTGTTTTTAAACAAGTTTTTAGAGAGCAATTTTTCCACCTTTACAAGTGTTTAACAAGTTTTCAAAAGAGTTTTTGCGTTTAAAAGATTAATCTTTATTTGTTTTAAAGTGTTGGAAAATTCAAACAAAAAGAGAGTATTTGGGAGTTAGTTTTTGATCTTTATTTCAACATCTATCTTGTGATTTTTTCAAGTGTTTTTCTTTATTGTTTTCATTTCCAAACACTTATATTTCTCACTTGAGCTATCTATCTATCCTATCTATAGGATTTTTATTTTTGTGAGAAAATTGGTTTGTGGTTGAAAGAGACCTCCAAGTTGTAAACCCTCCTTAATTTGTGATATCCCTCTAGTGAGAGGTGATTGTATTTGTATCCCTCTAGTGAGAGGTGATAGTGGAGGTTGTGTTGAAATCCCTCAAGTGTGAGGTGATTGAGTTTGTTGGTACCCCTCTAGTGAGAGGTGAATATTGTGTTGGTTTGTGCCTTGCCTCTAAGTGTAGAGGTTGTATTGGTTGGAGAGTGTTATATACTCCCGGTTGTATTTGCCCCAAAACCTCAGTGGAGGTTCCCTGTGTGGAAAGTCCTGTGTGGACGAGTTAGTGGAAATCCTTCTGTGTGAAGGTGGGGACGGAGAGTTGGTGCTCGAACCTCGAAACATATCACAGTGTTTGTGTTTGATCCACTTTCTCTCTCTCTTATATTGTGTCTTGCATTATTCATATTGCTCATTCATACTTATATGTTTGGTTGTGTTTGTTTGTGTGCCTCACTTGTGTTTAACCAAGAGAGCTTCATATAGCACCTCAACTCTTATTCAGAGGAATCAAGATGAGTTAGTCCAGAGCCCTTCACCGGGAATTCGGCTACTCTTTGGTTACACTAAGTGTGTAGCATTAAGTTTTTAAATTCCGCATTATTTGTCATTAGATTAGCCTTATACCTATTCACCCCCAGGTGTACTTTCAATTGGTATCAGAGCCTACGCTCCTGATATTAGGTTTAACCACCTAGGAGTGTGATCTTGGCTGCTAATCTAGATTTGCACACATATTGTTTACACTCATTGCTTGACCCCTTCCATGTTTGATGTTTCCAACATTGACATGTGAAAATTTAGGATGAGTATGTATCTAAAAACCCTAAACTTGCATGTTTTCCTTACCGCTACCAAGAAATCCTATCTTGGTAATAGCAAGCATATAGAGGCCAATGCACAAGCCCTAACGGCACTTAGAAGCACGCTTAACAAAAAATATCTTATGTTGGTTTCTCATTGTGATTCCGCTTTTGCAACATGGAACACTTGACCTCCTCCAAACTTCAAACGCCAAACATTATGGAGAAGGAATCTAGTGGAGAAGAATCCGAACAACGTTGCTACATGGTCCAAGGAATGACTCCCTTGAGGTATATTCAGAATCTCAACTAGATGATAGTGCTAGTTCTTCAAGTAATGATCATATTGATGCCGATGCATTAAATGAAGAACTATCTATTGTATGTGAAAAATTGTTAAAAAATATAATCTTTTGAAAAAGAAAAATTTTGCATTAAAAGAAGAAAATAAAAATTTGTCTTCTAGACTTGAGATTATTTGCAAGAGAGGGATGAGATTTCAAGTGAACGTGACTCACTTAATCCCAACTTGATCTTGCCTTAAATGAAAACAAGATTTTGAAAAATAAAAATGATTGTAATGATATTTTGAAGAAAAATGAGATCTTGTCTTCAAAACTTGATTTTATTGTAAAAGAAAATGAATCTTTAAAATGAAAATTGCTTTAATTTCAAAGGATTTGGATTTGGTTTCTAAGAAAAATATTTCTTTGAAAAATGAATGGATTCTCATGTTTGCCATGCTGGTATAGCTTCACCTTCTAGCTTACCTATTGCATGCACCTCTTCTTCCATGATTGAAAATGATATTTGTTTGTAAAAGAAGAGTGTGGATTGTTTGGGCTCCACTTTAAGCCATGTGTCATGAGCCACACACATTTAGAATCTATGTTTCGAAGGAAACATGTTCCCCTATGCATGCACACAAACCACGGCATACACATGCTCCTCACATTCATACACACAACACTATATATGCTCATGTGTACACTTGTACACATTGTGGACGTAAGGACCACCTTGCTAAGTTTTGTTATGATAGACTACATGATGTAAATTTAGCAAATAAATTTGTTTGGGTTAGGAAAGGAGCTAACCCCCATGGACCCAAAAGAGTATGGGTACCCAGTCCACTCCTATTTTATTTGATGTAGGTGTGGGCTCTCACTTGACGTGAGAATGATGGTGCCTTGAGGTGGATGCGTTCCAGCTTAAAGATGACATTTCGGATGCATCACTTTCAAGGGGAGTTTGGTGGGAGGACCACCTTGGTTTGGAGACATAGAGATGTGTCCTCTTGGTTTTGGTAACAATCTCTAACTCTCATTTATGATTACATATTTTCATATGATTAATTTTTAGCATGCTATGTTTTTATGATTATTATGTTAAATGTCATGATAATTAGGCTTGTGATATACATGCATAGTATTTGAGATACACCCATGTTTATATGGACCCATATTTTGTGTTCTCTCTATAGTTTAGCTATGTTGTATATCATAGTCTAATACATGAGTATTTACTTAATTATCATATTAGTTTATGTTTTGTTTCTATGCTTCATGATTTGATTACATGTTTAGATGTTAATTTTCATTAAAACTTGAGTATATTATTGTACAACTAGTGAACCACAAATAGATTATTATATGTTTGTACCTAATTGCTCATTTATACCCATTAGTATTATTTATAGCCTAGTTTTGATAATTCATGCATTTTGACTTGTATTCCTATTTTTATGCATGTTTTCATATTTGTGATTAGCTTCATGTATTGTCCATCTTGTCTAAACTATAGTTATACATATACATCCTTGAGCCACTTGCCTTCATGTATATATTTTTGTGGACTAGTTCATGTTTGGATATGTATGTATGCTCTAGTTTGTACAAAACATACATATGCCTTGAAGTTGTATTTTTTTATGATTTTCATGTTTCATGGAATATATTCTTGTTTTATTCCTTACTTGAAGGATTTCGTACTACTTTGCAATTTTATCATATAACTAGTTGCGTATTCTTCATTTTGGTAGAGTTTTCATTGTGCTAAAAACTATTTTCACACTTATTTTTGAAAACCCCTACCCATCTAAGGGCGGTTAGTTGGGGCGACCATGCCTTGTATGCATTATTGAAAATCTATTTAAACATGTGCATGAAATGGGTGATAGGTAGTATGAATTATACACTTGATTCTCATTGTGTTTTCAATTGGTGTCACAATTGATATTTATTTTTGTATACTCATATTTGTTTCTATATATGTATGCTTCAACTTCAAAATTATCAATTTTGATTGATATTTAATTTTTCATATATATGTATGTGTTTTGATTGTGCTTACTATATCTCTATATCTTTGAGCACAAATTTGGTTATGCTAAGCTTTTTAGTCCTTAATGACAATTATTTTAAATTGGTATCTTATACAAGCTTATGCATTGTTTTCATGAGTATTTTATAAAGGGGAGAAAACTCATGTTTTACCTTTCAATCGGTTTTGTTTACCATTGATATCTTACTCCCACTCTTTATGTTGAAAAATGATTTAAACATGATATTAATTTTTAATTTGGTATCATACGCTCCTAATAAAAATTATTTTCATTGGTATATGTTTCATTTTCAATTTGTATCAAGAATATTAAATTGATATATTCTCTATTTGATATCTCTATTGCAAAATATTTTAGTGTTTAACCAAAAAGTGGTTTATGTTTTACGATTGGTATCAAAAGTGTTAAATATTTTCAATTGGTACTAATTTTTTTCAATTGGTATTAAGATTACCTATATGTTTATATCTTTCAATTGATATCAAAATTTTTATTATTTGTTTATTTTCAATTGGTATCATGATGTTTTGATGTATACCTCCGTACTTAATTGATATATCTTTCAATTAGTATCATTTTGATTTGTATTGCTTATATGCAAGGGAAGCTTAACATCTTCTCTATATAAAATTCATGTTGAGTGTATGTCATATTAAAGTTATTGACCATTCTTTGGTATGTAGTACCGTGTGTAGTAGGAGCTTCACATCTCCTTTTACACTTTACATATTATGCTTTATGTGGTTAGGGTTTAGTCATATCTTTTCATATAATGCATGTATGCAGGAGGAGTTAACTTCACGTCTCTCCTCTTCATGAATGTATATAACATATATAACTTTATTGTTTTTGATTTATGCAAAAGAGAGAAATTATTTTTGCCCTTTTATTGTTTGAACCCCCTTTGTTAATGAATTGACAAAAGGGAGAGATATTTTAGAGTTTTATATGCATGTTTGTTTATATGTTTGTTTTTATATGCATATGTGTTTAAATTTGTTATCCTTTACCATTGGTATCAAAAGCATCTTTTGTTGGTATTGGTATCAAGAGCATCTTTTATTGTTTTTGTTAGTATCAAGAGTTTTTATTTGTATCAAGAGCAACATTGTTTTATTGTTTTATTGGTACAGAGCTACATTTTTTTAAAATTTTTATTGGTATCTAGAGCAACATTGCTTTTAAGAACATGTTTATTTTAAAATAGAGTCTTTATTGGTATCAAGAGCAACATTGCTTTTAAGAACATGTTTATTTTAAAATAGAGTCTTTATTGGTATCAAGAGCAACATTGTTTTTAAGAACATGTTTATTTTTAATTGATATTAAAATCATGTTTATTTCATTGGTATAAAAGATCATATTTGTTTTATGCATGTTTATGCTATTTATATTGAGCATTCATTGCATATCTTTATTGTTTATTGCTATGTATATGTTAAGGGGCTTCTTTGAAGTTTAACTTTAATCCATGCATATATAACTCCATGAGTTTTATCATCATCAAAAGGGAGAGAATGTTGGCCCAAAGGCCCTTCACTCTAGTTTTGATGATGATTAACTCATGTAGTTATAGTTTACTAATAATCTTGTGATATTGTTTCAGATATTTAATCAAGATATTAGTAAATGATTAGCTTCAACAAAGGTGTTTTGGAGCTTTCACTTGGTGATTCAAGAGCTCGAGCGTCAAGTTCACATCTACCACTCGGTTGAAGTCAAGCTCGACGGATCACGTTTGGATCGAGTCGACTTGGAGACGGCGTTCTACAAGAAGACATCGGTTTGTTTAGTTTAAGATTGTGTTTAGATCATTTGTAAAGATTAGATAATGTGATATGCTCAAGTTCACAATACACACACAAGTCTCATGTTTATTGGTTTTTAGTTTTCAGTTTAACCGATCTTGATTTTTAAGTCAAAAACATAGATATAATATCTTTCATGTATATTGGATTCTATCCATATACAATATGCTTCAAAATTGTTTCAAATATCATGTTTTTGTATTTACATGAGTTTTGGAGAAAACGATTTTCCATTTCAAAAATCAAGTTTCGGAAAATACGGTTTTTGGTTTAAGGCAAATTTTCAAGAACACAAAAATAGTTCAAATTGTTTGAAATATGTGTTGAATTTTTATCACATATTTGTATTTCAAAGATCTAATAAGAACTGATTTTTGTTGAATTTATGTTTTTTATGGGATTTAATTAAAGATAAAAAGCCAAGTTTTTAAGTCCTATAAAGCCTGTACTGGCCGTCTGCCGGTCAACCGGACCGGTCCGGTGGGCCGGTCGACCAGGTCGGTCGACCGTCCAGAGAGCTCTGCTATCTGAAAATGGCCCCGGTCACCGGGTCGATCGACCGGCAGAGAGCTCTGCTCTCTGTATCCAGTCTCGGTCGACCGAACCGTTCGACCGTTGGGCTCAACGGTCAAAAATATGACCGTTAGCCGGTCGACCGGAAAGGCATTTCACCCATTTCCAGCTACCAACAGGCAGAATTTTAATGGGGCTATAAATATCCCCATTAGTTTGTTTTTAAACAAGTTTTTAGAGAGCAATTTTTCCCAATTTTTCCCACCTTTACAAGTGTTTAACAACAAGTTTTCAAAAGAGTTTTTGGGTTTAAAAGATCAATCTTTATTTGTTTTAAGGTGTTGGAAAATTCAAACAAAAAGAGAGTATTTGGAATTGATTTTTGATCTATATTTCAACATCTATCTTGTGATTTTCCCAAGTGTTTTTATTTGTTGTTTTCATTTCCAAACACTTATATTTCTCACTTGAGCTATCTATCTATCCTATTTATAGGATCTTATTTTTGTGGGAAAATTAGTTTGTGGTTGAAAGAGACCACCAAGTTGTAAGCCCTCCTTGATTTGTGATATCCCTCTAGTGAGAGTGATTGTATTGGTATCCCTCTAGTGAGAGGTGATAGTGGAGGTTGTGTTGAAATCCCTCAAATGTGAGGTGATTGAGTTTGTTGGTACCCCTCTAGTGAGAGGTGGATATTGTGTTGGTTTGTGCCTTGCCTCTAAGTGTAGAGGTTATATTGGTTGGAGAGAGTTGTGTACTTCCGGTTGTATTTGCCCCAAATTTTCAGTGGAGGTTCCCTGTGTGGGAAGTCCTGTGTGGACGAGTCAGTGGAAATCCTTCTGTGTGAAGGCGGGGACGTAAAGCTGTGTGCTCGAACCTCGAAACATATCTCAGTGTTCGCGTTTGATCCACTTTCTCTAACTCTCTCTCTTATATTGTACCTTGCATCATTCATATTGCTCATTCATACTTATATGCTTGGTTGTATTTGTTTGTGTGCCTCACTTGTGTTTAACCAAGAGAGCTTCATATAGCATCTCAACTCTTATTCAGAGGAATCAAGAGAAGTTAGTCCAGAGCCCTTCACCGAAAAATCGGCTTATACTCTTTGGTTTACTAAGTGTGCTGCATTAAGTTTTTAAATTCCGCATTATTTGTCATTAGATTAGCCTTACACCTATTCACCCCCCTCTAGGTGTACTTTCATTTCCCTCTCCCTCCCTCTATTTCTCTCTCCCCCTCACTCTCTCACCCGCTCTCTATCTCTCCCCCCTCTCCATTCTCTTGTATCTCTCTGTCTCTTTCCCTCCCCTCCCTCTGTTTCTCTCTCCCCCTCCCTCTCTCACCCGCTCTCTCTCCCCCCTTTCCATCTCCCGTCTCTCTCTTTCCCCTCCCCCCTCTCTCTCCCTGTTTCCGATCTCCCCCTTCCCCCTTCGTGGTATAAGAGAAGCAGGTGGTGGTGGTGGTGGTGAAAATGTGAGAGTTTTATCCAGTTCTAGTAGTGATGATAGTGAAGATAGTGATGATAATGATGATAGTGATGGCGGCTGTGGTGATGACAATAATGAGGGCAACAATAGTACTGATGGAGGAACTTAAAGTCTTGAAGGTCATATGCAAATGTTGAGTTTGAAATCAGGCCAACATTATGGTGTGACATATGTCCAACTACAAACCACAACTTAAGAGATCTACGAGCACTAGTATCGGTTTATCTACTTACCGCAGAGATGATTATGATGATGATTTTGTGCCTCATCGCAATTCAATGTGAAAATAATTACATTAGCATGTATTTATGAATGTAGTTTGTGCAATTTACTATATTGTGCATGTCTTTTCATATGCTTCTACCGACGACACATGTATTTATACTTTCGCTTTATGTTTAGTGTGCTAGGTGATATGTTTTGGACATGTGATATATGAATGTAGATGTCTACATTTTTTTTAAGATTTGTCGTGATTTTTTCAGAATTTTTTGAGCTTTCTATGTAGCGTTTTGCGCGTATCACCCGAGACCGATTTGAGTCGCCGAGATCGATCCGTCTCAGTGCCCGCCGAGTCGGCGGCCGAGAGCGCGATTGTGAACCATGATTCCAAGAATGTGGTCTCTTCTTCACTCCCTATTGATCTACAGTCGTTGATCATGATTCTCCTAATTCTGCTTCTTTGCTTACTGAGCCTCCACTTCCTACTGCTTAAATGAACACTTCTACTTCTGACTTGGATTTTCCTATTGCACATCGAAAGGGTAAACAATTTTGTACTACATCCAATTTTCAGTTATGTTTCCTATAATCGTCTTACCCCACTATCTCGTCAATTTGTCATGTCTTTTTTCTGTTTCTATACCTAAGTCTTATTAGGAAGCGTTGATGTACCCGAAATGAAGCAGGCAAAAGATGATGAGATGGATGCTCTCATCTCACGTCAAACTTGTGAAAATACACCTAGTGGGGGGAGTGAATATGTGTAGTGCTAATCTATATGACAAATAATGCGGAATTAAAACTCTTACGCTAACACATAATGTATAACCAAGAGAGTCCAAATTTCCCGTGAAGACTTCTGGAACTTCTCCTCATGATTCTTCTAAATTATGTGTTGAGATGTTTCAATAGCTCTCTTGGTTGAATACTAGTATGAGCACACAATGTCTAGCATGCATGAATATGAGCAATAACAACAATACAAGATATAAAGGAAGTAGAGAGTTGAGAGATAGAGAGATCCAAATGTAAACACAAGAATATATTTCGAGATTCGAGCCACTGCTCTATGTCCCCGCCTTCACACAGAAGGATTTCCACTATGTCCACCAAGGACCTTCCACAAAGGGACCTCCACCAAGGAATTACAACTTACAATGCGGAGTACAGAACTCCAACTCTCTCACACCTCTACACAAGAGGGTAGGCACAAAGCCAGGTACAAAGCAAAGAATGAAATACAACTTGATGATCCAATGATTACAAACAAAAACTTAGTGATCTCAAAAGACCACAAACAAAACACCTATCACAACACAAGATCTTAGAGGATAGATTTGTAATGAAAGCTCAAGTGAACAAAGTTTTTGAAAAGAAAACACAAAGAAAACTCTTGAGAAAAACTTCTTGATAGATGAAGAAATTTAAGAACAAAACTAGAATTCTCAAAACTTGTTTTCTTTTGATTTTCCAAAACTTTGAAAGAAAATAAAGATATATATTTGAAGCTTAAAACTGGTTTTAAAAACTTGTTGAAAACTCAGTTGAAGTGAGAAAATTAGCTCCTGAAAATCTTGCCAAAAACTGGCCAAAACAGCCCAATTTATATGACTAGTAAAAAGATTAGCCATTGGAGACAGAACCTAGAGCAAGCTGGCCCGTCGGTCGACCGCCTAGTCGACCAGCCAACTGTCAGATTTCTGATTGTTAGGGTTGTCGGTCGACTGCCCAGTCGACCGCGTCCTAGGCACAGAGAGTTTTAACTCTCTGTCAGTCGACTGCTCGGTCGACCGGCCCCCAACAGAAAGTTGAGTTGAGCCAGTCGGTAGACCGATCCTTGTTTCGATCAACCGAGCTAAGGCTCTAGGCTTGTGCACGTATTTGTGCACGTTAATCGACTGCCCGGTCAACCAAAGGACCAAGCCAGCCTTCAGTAGACCATGAGCAGCCCAAACCCAAATTTTTAGGATTTAAATTCTAACTTGTTAAATCCATAAAAATTCAATTAAATCCCAATAAATTTCACAAAAATAAGTTCATGTAAATACTTTGAAGTACAAATATGTGTGATCAAAAATCAACACATATTACAAACATGTGAACTATTTTTGAGGTAAAAAATTAAAGCTTAAACCAAAAAATGTATTTTTCAAATATCAAACTTTGAGTTGAAAATCTAATTTCTCTAAAACTTGTATAGATATAAAAACAAGATATTTGAAACACATTTGAAGCATATTGTGGATGAAATCTAATACACATAGTAAATGATATATACTTATTTTTGACAATAAATGCCAAAATAAGTTTTAATAAAAACAAAACTTAAACACATGAACTAAATACATCAAAATAAGTTTTTCTAAACATATGAAGCAAGGCTTCTTCTGGTACTATGATTCTTGTCGTTTATGTTGATTACATTCTACTAACTGGAAGTGATGGTGATGGTATTGAGAAAGCTAAAGAGTATCGTAAGGCTCAATTTGTGACCAAAGACATGGGCAGGCCAAGGTACTTTTTGGAATTGAAATTGCTCATAGTAAACATAGAATAGCTTTTTTCTCAAAGGAAGTATGCTTTAGATCTACTACAAGAGACTGGACGACTTGGCTACAAGCCAGTGCATACACCTATGGGTACTAATGCTGATTTGTTATTTGAGGACACTTCTCAGTATAGCAGACCCGTAGGTAAACTTATTATCTCACAGTTATGAAATCAGATATTGCTTATGTTGTTGGATTGATAAGTCAGTTTATACACAAGCCTAGAAAGATTCATTGGAAGGCCGTCTTGAGAATCCTGACATACATCAAAAGATCTCCAAGTAACAGGGTGTTGTATAAAAAGCATGGTCATTTGTGAACTGAAACTTTTTTGATTCTAATTATGCAAGAGACGAGAAAATTTACCTCTAACTGCTACACTTATGTTGAAAGCAATCTGGTTACTAGGAGTAAGAAGCAGAGTATTGTCTCGTTTCAGTGCTGAAGCTGAGTATATAGCGATGGCTCACTCTGAAGCACGGACACGAGTGTAGGACACAACACGGACACGGCAAAATCCAAAAAAACAAGATACAGGGAAACAACAAGGAATATTTATTATTATTATTATATATAAATAAATTTATAAAATCTAAATCAAGTGATCAACAAACTAACTAAATTACCAATCAACACGTGCACAAACTATAAAATATCACAAGTTTATAACAATATTACAACCACTTAACATCACAAGTTCAAACAAAATTACAACCGTCATCATATGTCTCAATATGAAGTCAAAACTAGTCAAATGACTTAGTCATTATCTCCTTCTCCATCATCCGCAAACAATACGGCCTCCATCATAGGTTCATCAAGAGAAAGAGTAACGAAATCTAGAACAACGGCACCCTGAAATCAGTCAAAGTCATCGCCGCCAATATCCCACATCTTTGTTTCCTCTTTATTATATTCTTCTGAATTTTGAAAAAGCAAACAGAGATTATTATGCACATACACTAGATCTTCCGCCCGTGTTGGGGTTAATTTGTTCCTCTTTAAGGAGTGAATAAAGGAGTATGTACTCTAATTCCTTTCACAACAAGAGGAGAAACATGGTTGGCCTAGAAGCTTTAAGGCCAACACTTGTAAATTAAGAGTTGATGAACCATTAAGAACCCACAAACACTTCTGATCCACAATCCTCAATCACGAAAAGAATCTAGATCAGCAAAAGCAACAAAGTGCCCGAAAATCTAGCCCTCATTTTTCTTCGGGGTTGTGATAGTATCTCTTCAAACACTTGCTTCTTTCGGAAGAGATCTCTTCAACTTGATGGGAAGCTTGTCGACTTATATTCAAACATCATGATACTACCTATTAACATAAATAATAACTGCATTAAAGAATAACCACATTAAAGACAATGAAATAATTCATTAACTTAGATATTACCTTAGATTCAAAGAGTGCCAAACTTGAAGTGGCGTGTTCCTCTTGTTCCAACGATCCTCCAAGATTTGATGCAGAACATTATAAAAAAGTGATTGCTCATTTTTCTTCTTTTCGTGCCGATAAATAACACTTCTAACCTTCTCGATTGTTGTATCCCACATGTCATACACCAAATGAAAAGATGGCTTGTCGATGTCGGTGACCCTTATCATGTCATAAATTGGCTTGATGAAGGCAATGATGTAGTTTATCTTGTCCCACCACAAATCATCTAGGACCCTCTTTGACAAATTGTGCTTGTCCCACATCATCATCTCTATACATGTTCCATCGATCACTAAGGACCAAATCTTGGAGGTTTCTTTTGATGACTTTAAACCTCTTCAACATGATAATCCAAGAAGCAAATCTAGTATCCGCAACCGCAAGAAGCTTCATCTTGGAATAGTCATTGAACATGATAAGCCTCATGGACTAGTTCATTATAAAATTCTTCATAATCAACGCATCATTCGAGACTTCCGTGATCCAACTACATTGAGCATAAACTACAGCATTTGCCTCTGTATTTTTAGCCGCAAAAATATTCTTAAGTGCAAGATTCAGAGTGTGCACTACACAAGGAGTCTAAAAGATGCGAGGAAACTTGTTCCACAATAGCACCAGCGGCCTTACATGCAGAAGCATTATCAGTTATGATTTGGATGACATTTTGCGGACTAACTTTTTTAATGCAATTTTCAAGCTTCTTCGCAAAATGTCAGTTTTTCACTTCTTCCTCAGCATTTACAGAGTTAAAGAACATCGGGTCACTTTCAGTGACTGCCATGAAATTAATGAAGGCCTTCTTTATTCGCCCACCCATCGCTACAAATAGAGACCCTTTTTACTTCCATGTGGCCCTGATGGGCTCTATCAACCCCTCTACGTGAGATTTTTCACGTTCCAAGAGAGTGGTCCTCAAATAGTTGCAGCCGGAGATTTGTAGCAGGTGATTGGATTGTTTGCGGTAAATTTAAATGCCTTGACATACCATGAATTTCTTGTCAATTAAATGACAATCCACCCGTATAGAACATCCTCGCAATAATGCAATCTAATTCATCCCTTGCCTCTTTATTGAACGCTTAATCAACGGTGTTGACCCCCTTCTCTTCTTCGGTGCACTTGAACCACTTGCACTTCTACCGGACACACTTGACGTTGAAGATATTGGTAACGTTACGTCCCTAGACATAGAAGCCATTAATCTGATTTCTGCTTGCTCCATCTCCTATCATATCCCTTATGTTGTGGGGTTTAACCGTTGCACACATATCCGCATGAGATGGGCCCTGACTCTAAAATAAGATCCATTTAATGATTCAAAGTAATAAATACATTTCCACTTCTAATTTCCTCCTCCCCATCCAATTTTTTTCAATTTAGTTACAAACTTTCAAAGAGGTGCATGATCATCCACCGAACCACTTGAAGAACCTTCTATCGAAGTCATATTGCTCTAATTTCTAAACACAACACACAACAAAATCAAATTCTAATTCAATTAAACTCAAATTTCTACACAATTTTACATCGATCATGCAATTCATATTGCTCTATCTAATTTCGTACACAACACTCAACAATATCAAAATCCTAAATAAATTAAATTGAATTGCATAAGTTAAACTCAACAACACATAACAATTCATATTGCCTCTCACTCTCTCTCAGTCTCTCTCTCTTTGTGCCTCTCACTCAGTCTCTGAGTGTCTTTCACTCTCTCTCAGTCTCTCACTCTCAGTATCTCTCACTCTCTCAGTCTCTCTGCCTCTCACTCTCTCTGTATCTCTCTCTCAGTCTCTCTCTCTGTCTCTCTGCCTCTCACTCTCTGTATTGCCTCTCAGTCTCTCTCAGTCTCTCACTCTCTCAACCTCTCAGTCTCTCCTCTCTCAATCTCTCCTCTATCTCAGACCGAGAGAGATACAGAGACAGAGAGAGACAAAGAGAGACTGAGAAAAATATACATATGGAGAGACAGAGAGCGACCGAGAGAGTGAGAGGGTGAAAGACAGAAAGAGACTAATAGAGCGATACAGAGAGAATGAGAGGGAGAGTGAGAGAGACCGAGTAAGAGACAGAGACTAAGAAAGAGATACAGAGAGAGATTGAGAGAATGAGAGACTGAGACCGAGAGAGAGACCGAAAGAGAGACAGATACAAAGAGAGACAGACAGAGAGAGATCTAAGAGAGACGAGGGGGTGGAATTTACCTGAGAATCGGAGAAGATCGACGATCGCATATCGGAGATCGTAGAAGATCGGAGTGAAATCGAAGATCGGATCTGTAAAAAAAAATCAAATTGAAAGAAAACCCCAAATTAAAAACCCTAAAAACCTAAAATCAAAATCAAAGCTTACCAGTGTGACTGCGTCGTTGTCGTCTCCGTTGTCGACGTCGTCTCCGCCACCACCGCGAGAGAGAGAGGTCCGAGAGAGAGAAACAGAAAGAAAGAGCTCAAGGTGGAGGGGTTAAATAAAAAAATGAAACGGGTTTTTTCACCCGACCTGATACGTGTCTGGCCCGTGTCTAGACCGGGTTAAACCCGGTCCGCTGACCAGACACGGGCCGGTCCATGTCGGACACGAATGAACCGTGTCTGACACGTATCGGGGCTATGTCAGGCACGTTTCCATGCGCAACACAGACACGGCCTGGCCGTGTCCATGCCTCATAGATGGCTCATACTGCATGCGAGGTGATGTCGCTAAAATCTCTCTTGTTGGAACTCGGATTAGTGTGAATGGTCTAATGTCTATGTACTGTGAAAACCAAGCTGCTATTTACATAGCCAACAATCATGTCTTTCATGAGAGGACTAACATATAGAGGTGGATTGTCATTTTGTTTGTGATGTTATCTCTCAGAAATTGATTTCTACTTTATTCTATCTATCTTTTGAGGAGCTCACAGATATATTTACAAAACTCGTTTCTCTTAAAATTTTCAGGTACTCATGTAACAAGCTAGGCATGATAGATTTCTATGCTCCAACTTGAGGGGGAGGGAGTGTTAGACTCTTGATTAGTTAGTTTCCTATTAAAAAACTTTGATTTAGTCTTTGTTTTATTAGAAGTTTCATTAGGAGTTTCTATATTGTTAGGAGTCCTACTCATATTATTAGTTGTATTTTGTATTGCCTATAAATAATAAGTGTTGAGGGAGGAATCATGATGTCTCATGAATCTTTTCCTCTGAAATTCTACTAGTTCAAACTCTATAAACACGTGTCATTTTAGGAAACCAAGCTTATTCCCTCTTCCAATTAAGTCCCTAATCTCATTACCTAACCCACCAAAATGTAATTTTATTGCACTATCTATCATACCTCCAATGAATTGTAACATGTAAGAATCTCGAAAAATATATAAGATAAATATACTGGGGGATGAGGAAAAGGACTTAGGTAATGAGATATTGAAGCTCTATGCAGTTATCATAAAAAAGTAGTGTGATGGGTTTCTGGAAAAGTTCTTTCCATCAGCAATTTATTATCAGGATATTCAGACAAGACCACATTAAGGGGAGGTTACATGTAGAAAAGGAGGAAATGTACAAGTCAAATTCAAGATCAAAGAGTTAAAAAAAGGATTCCCTGATACTGATTTCTTTTGGTCAAGACTATGAAGGTCTCGCATCAGAAAATATGCTTGGTTACGATTTTAGATTTCTTGAAGAGGGCGAACCATTTGTATTGCATCATGCATTAGTAACTTTTTGTGATTTTAAATTTATTTCCCACAAAATTTTAAAAGTTTAATGGAAAGGTAAAAGTTTTTGCTATGAGTAAGTTTAATATGACCAGACTTGCCATGATCCAAGAATGGGGAAGAATGGGGATATGTATCATATATGCACCGACTCTTGTCACTATTATCATCCTTAAAAATTGGGACAAAAAATTTGTTTGAATCATAAATGAAGGAATCATGTATTATATGCATGATTTAAAATATCAGCATCGGTATCCGCCAATGGTTTTTAGTATCAATATTGTCAATATCAGCTGTCAACATTGGGAATATAGACCGCATCGGAAATACAATCCCTGATATTAGTCGATATTGTAGGTTAATATCATAACGGGTACCTCAAATCCCAATACAATATTTGTGATATATATTGGAATTGGCTGATGTTTGAAAATTGAAACCATAATGTTATGCTTCTAAATTCTAACTAAAGGAGTCGGCAAGAAACCCTAGCATATATTATATTTGCTCTACAGACAAATCTTAAGAGATTCATAGGAATAAGAATGAATGTGCAGTGGAAACCATTATGTTTTCAGGTTAGGACTGACAGGATTGTATTTGAGGGAGCCAAGAGGACTAGGGGCAGACTTAAATGAAAATAGCTTGAGGAGACATCATGCAGCTCAGAGCAGAATATCTCATCCTCACATACTCCCTCACAACAATGACCCAAATTTCTATCCTAATCTCGAGCAAAAGAAAAACTGGTTTAATGAGGCTTGAAGATGGCATTTGACTTATGTTAACTTAAAATGCATGAAGAAACTTTTAGACTAGAACAACATGCTACATATCAATCCCAAAGTTCGCTAAGATAAACTTGCGGGTAATCTAGTTTGCCTGACGAAACTAGTCAAGCTTCATTCTACCTTCCAAATCAGCAACTACTTTAATGATTGTTTGAGAAAGCTTGCTATAAAGCCCCTTGTTATATGGCTCCCATTGTTTCTCCAAGTCTTTTTGTCTGTAAGTTGGTAACTTCGACATGACAATATTTCTGCTAGTTTACAAGCATGATTAAGAATGCAATTTTATTTGTAACCATGATCATCTTTGCAAATACACTTGACAAGGTATTGTACACATGCATCCATATAATTCTTTTAAATGAATAAACTAGTTAATGTATATTTTTGTGAATTTTACATTTGCATACAAACTTTAAAACTTATGAAAATGAGGAAAATGTTGAAGCTTACACTCCCAATGTGTCTAAGATCAAGTAGCTTTCGTTGTAATTCAGTGCTCAATATAACTACTATTCTGAGTTTTCCCGCTTTTTGTGAGATTTCAAAATTCTAAATTTCCATTTCCAGGACCTGCACTCCCAAATAGGATTACCACTTGGGGATTGGCTCCTGTTAGAACAATCTAATCGCAAGCTGACTTAAATATGCATCAACTCAAGCCAGCATGACCAGCCACCACTTGAACACGCCTACCTGAGCCCAACCCAACCACAACTACTTATTCTACAGGACTTGGACCTGACCGCGTGGATAAAGTTGGACAGAGTGAGGTTTCAGATCATTGACATAAATGGATCCAAAATATTGAGAAAAGATGCAAAAATTAGCCTCATAAGAAAAGAGGACGGAAGATAGAAAAACGATTTGAGTTTAATCTGGAGTAAGATCATTGAGCAGTATCAATATGTGGGAAGGAAGTTGATTATAAAACAGGACAGGATCTTCTTGTTATTGCAAAGATGATGCTGGTGGCGGTTGGCCTCGAGTTGAGAAGTTAGGTGATATGTAGGCTAGTACTGGTGAAGAAGTTCCCAGTGCATATAGAACGGGCAATTTTAGTTCTTAGTATTGATGTTAACTATACAAATTGTAAGTAGGTGATTGCAGATGAGATAAAGGAATTAGTACATAATTATACGAAATAAGAAAGCTATCCATACATATATATATATATATATATATATATATATATATATATATATATATATATATATATATATATATATAGAGAGAGAGAGAGAGAGAGAGAGAGAGAGAGAGATACCAAAGCGGCCAGCTGAGAGAGACTCTCAGCTGTCACTTCAAAATGATCGCAAACTTACTGCAACATGGTCACAGTCCTAAAAAATCATATATTTCAGTGTAATTAGGACTGCGACCATGATAGCAGTCCTCAGAAAAAGACTGTCAGCAGTCCTTAAAAAAGACTGCGACCATGACAGCATTCCTCATAAAAACATTGCGACTTAATCACAGTCCTTATATAACACTGCGACCATGGTACCAGCATCCAAAATTGTGGTTAAAATTCAGCCACATTGCGCCAGCTGAGAGAGTCTCTCTCAGCTGGCGGTTGAGGTACAGATCCCCTATATATATATACATATATATATTCAGGTCAGGCGGGTCTGTCATCACCTGGTTGACTCTTGTCCAGGACTTGGCCGCGCCCTGGTTGAATTTGGGTTAGCTTGGAGTATCATGCTGACCATTTCCAACTCAGACCTGACTCAATTTGCATCCCAACTCAAACTCAAAGGTTGGATCATCAAGTTTTGGGTAGGTGTAAACTGGTTAGCATACCGACACCGAATGCAGTTAAGAAATAGAGCAGAAGAAAATACTAATATACTGTTGTCGGAGGTGAAAAGCCAACCGACGACGGCTATCGGCGAAGGATTTGCGACGAAGAGAGGGAGAGAGGAGGGCGGAGAGGGGAGGGGAGAGAGAGAGGAGGGGAGCGGGGAAAGGAGAGGGAGAGGCTGCGGGCAGAGAGGGGAAAGGAGGGAGGAGGAGGGAGAGGAAGGGGAGAGAAGAGGGGGGCGGCATCGCCAAATAAGTCGAAGGAGCAGGCACTGCTCTCTCTCCCTCTTGTGCGGATGAAGACGGACGGACGGACAAATTTTGTATAGGAGTCACGGGAGAAAACCTCCCTTCGATCAGTTTTGAATATATCTTCATCTAATTTTAGAAAATAATCGTGAGGCGAACTGAAATTGACTTTCATGAGTTTCATTAAAGTTATCTTTTGCAGCAAGCTTGATCAAAGGTGCTAAACTAAATGATATATAGGGTGATTGGATTTATGATTCAAGCGCCCAAATGTTACTCCATATATGCATCCTTGTAAAGATCTCCAAGAAGCAATAAAATAAAACTCTTGTACCCAGACAGTCACCTTATATTGATTTAGTTGTCCCAATAATTCACAATAGAGGTTGCCTCCTCATTTTACATTCATACATTGCAGTTAAGGAACATCGGCACAAACACAGGACATGTACACATCCACGAATGGCACATCCACGGCAACATTACAATTTCTTGTAAAGTAGGAGACTAGGATACCTTGACATGAATGTTAATTATATGTAATAATAATATAAATAATAGCAAGAATAAATAATAACAACAATAATAAAAAGAGAGTGTCTACAAATAAATACATGTATAGACATGCACGTACATGCAAACATTAATCTAATAATATAGTTACGTGTATGAATTTGTGGTGGAAGTGTTTGTGCTACACAACGTTGCAGCGTTAGTAGCTTTGATTGTTTTCGAAGTATGTGTGTCCACTTGTCTGTGTCTATGAATTGAATAACCATAGAAGTGATCTCCAGAAAAGAATGCCATCGTCTTGGTTCAATAAACATAATAGGTCCATCCTAATCTTTTTCACCTACAGAAAGGTTTAAATCTTAGATGTTCCCTATAATGTATGACAATAACATGAAAAGTTTCTTTCAAAACCCTAGGTTTTGGATGCCTTCGTAAGTAGTAAGACCCTATACTTTCTCAAAAGAGCCCTTAAAACTATTAGGCAGACTATCAATGAAATAATACTATGATAATGATAATAATGATAACAAAAATAATAATCAAAACCGACTGAGCGAAGTGAGGGAGATTTTCTCCCGTAACTCCTATTGTAAAATTGTTCGTCTTGTCTGTCTGTCTTCAACAAAATAAACGAAGAGCTGCAAAACTCATCCTTTCCCTCTTCTCCTCCCTCCGGCCGACCGACACACTACCTCTCCTCCTCCACCACCTCCTACTTCGCCACCATCGACTGCATCCGCTCCCGCCACAGCGGCCCCATCCCCTGCTGCCCTCTCTTCCTTCTCTCCCCAAGCCTTAGGCCACTCTCTCTCATTCCCTCCTTTCCCTCTCTTCTCTTCTCCTCTCTTTTCTTTTTTCCCTCCCTCTTGGTGCTCGGCTGAACAGCAGGGAGGCGGTGGGTAAGGCGTCGACCTGCTTCAACTCTCTCATCTCGTCACCTGCGCTGCCCTCAATCTTGGATTCAATCACCTCGCTCTCCTCTCCTCTGTCACCGAGATCCAACCACCTCTCTTTTCCTCTCCTTCGCTACACTCTCTTACTCATTTCCATTCCCAAACCCTAGAATTCCCCTAAAAAAAATTAACTCCATATCCTTCTCCTCCACCTTCATCCCCGCGCCGCCTTCTCCGGCGTGTTCCAACATGAATTTCTTCCAGCAGAATGGGAAGTATCGTGTTCCCGCCGCCGTTCTACAACCAGCACGTGGTTTCGTTCCAATGGGGGGTCGTCAACAGGGCGTCAGGATGATTCAGGGGAGCTTGAATGGGAAGGATTGATTTTGGGAGGAGACGTGGCAATTTGGGCAGCAGTGCTTCGTCTTTGATGATTCTGGTGCTTGGGAATTATCGGAATCTTCTCATAAAGCCGTTGCCAGGGCTAAAGCATGATACCGGGCTGGTCGTGGATTGGTCATTCAATGAGCAGGAAATTTTGAACGATGGGCTCAACAAGTAGGCAGTTCTCTTCATAGGAGGTGGTACGGGTTTTGTTATATTTGGGGTTTGATTTGATGAGATTGGGATAACCACTTGTTCTGGTTTTCATAATTCAGGTTTGCTGATGAACCAGGGATGGAGTAATCAAAATAGCAGCTTTGTTGCCAAAGAAGACCGTAAGGGATGTTGCATTGAGGTGTCAGTGGATGGCTGTGAGTTTTCATTCTCTCTACTATCAAATGTATGAGTATTGTTCAGTTGATGTAGTAATTCATGGTCATTGTGCATATTTTGTTTGGGAATTATATAGTTTCTTGCTCTTAACATGTCGCTCTGGCATAAACTTAGTGTTCAAAGTGGTGCTCGTATATCTATCTTGAAAGTGATTACAAAAATTCACTTGTCAAGGATGTTTTAATATATTTGGGTTGATAGGCCTCTTCTTATTTTCAAAAATTAAGAATCCCCTTTTTGGTGATTTTTCTTCTGCACCAAGTGCTCATAAACTGAGCTCATGTTGGGAGCCTAATTGGTGGATTGCTGTATTGAATGCATAGATAATGCTCGTTAAAAAAGTAACTTCCATGGACTTGGGTATCGCTCCCATGCATAGAGCAGAAACTTCTGTTTGATAATAATACCCTTAGATCATCCTCAAAGGCAATATGAAATTTTATAGCCTCTTTCCAGAGAAGAAGAAGAAGAGGAGGAATATGAATTTTATTTTCTTGTTTAGTATATTTCTGTTTTGCAAATAAATTGGACACTTGAATCCTTTTAGTCCACTAGACTGTTCTAGTTGGATATTATTTTCTATTTCTGTTTTGCTATTGTTTTTTTTGTATTAATATAGTTACATTTGTTGCTTTTTTGTGACACTGAAATGCATCAGAATTTATCCAAAAAGTTATGCATATGAAATCTGACATTTATGATAGAAGAGGGAAAATGTGAAACGACACATAATAGAAGAAAATTATGCAAAGAAGATCCAGAACAGAAAGGTACTTTTATATCTTCTTCATGTGACTTGAGTACTCATCTATACATATTTTCAACTAGAAGCTATTTCGTTTATTGCACATATTTTAGGAGTTTATCCTAGCGAGAAACTGTTTTTATGTATTCTTTGTTCAATAATTTGGTGACTTTAGGGCAACAATGAAGTTCATGTTGGAGAATTCAGTTTTATCCATACAACAGAAGCATGCAACTATACATTCTGATAATGTTCATTGGCATGCATTGTATCTTTTTTAGTAAATAGAGCTTGAACATCCAATGTTTATGGTATTTATTTTTAGTGTCTGAACCTGTACTGTTGATGTGTACCTCAGGAAAAGATGTCAGATTATTCCACAAAAGCAAATAATGTATTCTGTTCAACGAGGCAACATGGCTGCATACTCTTTCACGTTGCAACCTGCAAACCCCAATAATCGATTTTCCTATGAAGGTTTGTGGTCTCTACTCTCAAATTGTTTTATCTGAAAAAGGCTAATTATCAAGCTAAAACTGCATCTTGCACTTGATATTTAATTTATAGCAAGTTTTTATATTATTTTACATGTTTATCTTTTCTGTGTTAAACCTACTTATCTTACCCTGATATAGATTAGTTTGCTTGTGTTTACTCTTGGTACAACTTTGTATCCATTGCAGTGGGTGACTCTTAAGGAATCATTACACGCACCAAAATAGGGAAGTAAATATAGCCAAAAGAGAACTCAACCGCAAACACAATGAAAATACATGAAAAACCGAAAGGGAAAGGGAGAGAGAGAGAGAGAGAGAGAGAGAGAGAGAGAGATTCACTATAGTGTTCTCTGGATTCGGATGAAGTTGGCTCTTTTTCGTTGGAAGGGATCCTCTATTTATACAAATCATATTAAATAGATAAGGTTAATGTCAAATAGATAAGGCTAGGGAGTCATGCTCAGCTTGAATACCTAAATTCCTTATCTGGCTAAAGATTGAGCCGAACGCCCCAGTTTGAATTGATGTAAGAAAGAGTCCATCTCTACCTTGTGGTTCGTGCTCGGCTACAGTAAGGATGAACAGCCCCCAGGAGATTGCTACCTTATTTGAATTAAGATTGGACTTAAAAATAGAGATCTTTGTAATCGAATTTGACTGTTGTTTTAATCGCCAAACCCGTTCGCAATTCATACTGGATGATGGTTCCAAATTAACTGTTCCGAAAGTAACCACGCGTCGCACATCCATGCGAAGCTGGATTGACACGTGTCACGATCTCGAACGGGTCAGAAAGTGACCACTACATATGCCCCCTCTGCTCTCTTCTTTTAGGAAGAGGTCGAGAACTCTCCCTCAGGGGATTTCAGGTTCCCGGAGTCTCCGATGTAGATAAGGGAGCAGAATGAAATGAGAATTTTCTAAACCTGGATTCAAGGTGTTCATTGTTACTTCAGATTTTGTCTTGTAGTGGCATGCCCAACAATGCAGTCTGGCAAGGCCTTAAATGTGCGTCACATCCGGTGTAGCACCGATCAAATTACCGCCTCTTGTGCGATGCGGCGTTCGAGATGAGTACCACATATCTAAAGTGATAGTGTTGATTATATTCATCGTAACTCGTAAATTGAGCGACAGTTCATTCCCTAGGGTTAAGAGTGGTAAACTCTGAGGTTTGGGCCTTTTTTTCCAAATTTCCGCTTCATCTTCCTCTTTCTTGCCTTCCTCTGATCTTTTGATCTCAAAATTTCTACCATTACCTTATTTCTGCTAAAAAAATGAAGAAATGGGAGAAATTTGGTCCTACCGATAATTCGGACAAAGAAAAGTCCATCGTGGAGAAGGAAAAGAGAACTTCCCGTTGCGCCAGGATCAGGATGGACTTCGATCCAAAAAATCTCTAAGCTTCATGACCAGGAGGCGGTGGATAAATATGTGGCCTAACTATGGTTTTCTTTGAAGCCTAGGGATAAAGATTGAGTTTTACCCCAATGATGTTGACGTATCTTCGACTCCGCCTAGCAAGGAAGGTGTGTATATGCATCCCCTGATGCTGGCGATAGGATTGAGGCTGCCAATGATGAAGTTCATTCGCAGCGTTTTGATTTTTTATGAGGTCGCCCCCTCTCAGTTGATAGCGGTGGCCTGGCGTACAGTACTGGAGTTTGAAGCCCTCTATAATTTGTACGCTCCCGAGGCCTATCATCATGAAGTCTTCAGCACAACATACTTGTTGAGGAAGACCATTCAGGGTATGCGCTACTTTATCCCCCATAGCGGTGTAGAAAAAATTATCGTTAATATGGTCAACAGCGACCATGGTATGCGAGATTCCATGATTCGGGTCTCCGGTCCATGGGATGCCAAGTCAGAGGACGAGCATAGGGCTATCCCGATTGATTGGAACCCGAATGTTGGTTCTTGCGGGGGACCTTGCCCTTTGTCATGTCGTGGCGAAGTTGAAAAAGCTGACAGTCATCGACTTTAATAACCATAATTGGAGTTGGCTGTTGAACCCAAACAGACCTCTAATACTGCCAACTGTTCAGAGCGTGCCTGCGTCAGGTAAGAGCCAACTTGTTCCTGAGCCTGAGGAACCTATTCGAGAAGAGAGCAGTTCCGCCTCCAAGACAGGGAAGTCTACCCAAGGATTGGGCCAACCGGCTGTGAATCCCGAAAATCTGAGGGTCCCAGGGGCAGCTACCGGCAAGAAAAGGAGGGTCTCACTGTCTTCGCGCCCTCCGCGGCTAGAGCTATATTCATGATTTCTTTAGTTTTCTATTTGGGAGATTGATACTCAATGCCTAGCTTTCTTTGTAGAAAAAGCGTTGGATCTAGTTCGACTAGTCTTACGATGAGGGAATGATGGACTTGCTCAAAGCCACGACCACTCCCCCGTGTTCACCCGTGGAGCAGCCCCTCATTGCCGAGGAAGATCAGGTTGGGTCCCCCGACCGTGTGGCAGATGCTCGAGAGACTTCGCCCGCCCTCGAGGCTATAGAAGAGGTTGCGGTATGACCTCAGCGGTGCCTGCAGGGCTTTCTACTATTGTGTTGCTCCCCGAGAAGAAGATTGAAGGGTAACGTCTCCTACTTTGAAAGATGCTGGGCTTGAGTCTTCCCATAGGGTTGAAAGGGTGGACGCTGCCGGGCATCTTCCAGCTGCAGACGGTGCAGGGATTGTCGTGGTGTTGGCTCTTCGGGGGCCGCCGCGCAGCCTCTTGAGGTGTCTTTGGGGCAGATCGATGCTAATGCCGAATTTGGATTGTTCCTCCGAAAGGGGGCTATCAAGGTGGCACTCAGGTATGGCATTTTCTCAGAGGGATTGAGGAACTAAAGCACCTTCTCGTGAAGGAGTAGAGGCGATATATGAAGAATGAGGCATTCAGAGTAAGTTGTGTGATGACTTTGTCTGTCGTTATTTGTCTGCGCGTCGTCAGACTTTGGTTTTCTTTTCCGAACTCGGTACTTATCTCGGAGTTACTGGATGATCACCGGGATGCCCTAAAGGCGAAGGAGGGTGAGGTTGCTGACTTGCGCCAGGAGGTGGAGAGGTTGTGCTGCAGGAAAGACGGCGACCGAGGAGATCAGTCAGCTTAAAGTGGATTTGTGCCACGAGGTGATGACTTGATCGAGTCGGGAAGAGGAGTTGGCGCAGCTCAGGGAGGAGCTAGAGAAGAAAGGTTATGAGATGTTGGAGAAGGACCCCGAGCTGCACAAAAGGACTGCACTGCTGGCTGCTCAGCAAGCCCTTGAGAAGATGCGTCAGCGTACGGAAGGAGCGGAGGCTACCCTGAGGTCCGAACGAGACGCTTTTGAAGAGGCAATGAAGTATCATTAAAGATGACTTGAGTCGGGCACAGATTGCCCACGATGAAGCAGAAGTACGTGAGCAAGAGGCCATAGCTGATTGCCAAGGCACATTGAAGGTGCTTCAATTCAAGTATAAAGAGGGATATGAAGACGAGAAGTGCGGGGCGCCTCCGAAGTACTCACTTGATATTAGGTCCTCCTTAAAAGGGGAAGGTCAGGATCCTCTTGAGGGCGGCGCTACCCATGTTGCCGAGGTGGAGGCCTCTCAAAACCCTCCCTATAGGGATACAAGGCCCCTGATATCGAGCTCCCTGCCGACCGCGTCTAACACAGAACAGGTGGCCGATGTTTCCTCCGCCATAGTCGTGGAGATCTCTCCGAAAACTCTGCCCGGTGATGCTACGCTTCTGACGACGAGCCTTCCGTCGGCGGCTCCCGATGCTGAGAAAGTGACTCAGGCTGTTGTCGAGTAGGCGGCTCTTCCGGTTACTACTCCGAGGCCTTTCGGAAAGGCAAAAGCCAAGTGAGTGTTTGAGGGTTTGTCTTCTTTGGTTTCTCTATTGTTGATTGTAAAGATCTGGAGTAATCATTTGAAAAGAAATAGTAGTCTCTGAGTTCCACCTCTTTTTGAACATCTTATTTCTTTTGTGTTTTATGGTCGTCTCAGATACGAGTCCAACAAGCTTTCGTTCGTCTTCCGGCTCGGTGGTCGGTGGTCTGAGAGAGCTTCCAGAGGCTGAGGACATCTCTTGCTTGTATAAGTTTTGAGGAGGTTCGCGCTTCGAGTAAGGAGTCGTCTGAGCCTCGAAGAAGAGAGATGGTGAAATAGACCTAGATGATGAGCATGGATCGTCGTTGGGCTCCCTGAATGCTTGGCGGGAGAAAATGATCATATGGGAACTCTTGGAAATTTCTGGGCTTTCTCACCCCATAGAGCTTAAATTACTCGACTTCTTTACCTCTAAGCTGGATCGTGAGTTTATTGCTCATAATACGATTGCACCTAGTCATAAGAAGAGAGTGGATGGCGTCCTTAAAAAGGGTCGTGAACTGCTAAAGGCGAGTTCTTCGTTGAGGAAGGAGAAGGTTAAGCTTGAAGAGAAGCTTTTGAGCCGGCTTCTGGAGTTACAGAAGACGTTGAAAGAGGTGTCATATCTTCAGGAGAAGATGGATTCTGCCCAGTCAGAGATCCTTTCTCTTATGGCACAGATCGACAAGGGCTGTTCCGAGAAGCTGAGCTCAAGTGTGAGCTCCGAGCCGTCCGGAGTAGCTTGGAGGGTCGTGACAAGGATATGGAGGAGTTGAGAACTGAGGTCCCATGCCACTCAGATCATAACTCTGGCTTGCCTACGGAGCATTGTTGGAAGAGGCGCAAAAGCTGCATTCAAGGTCATTGCCCTTAGATCGAGTGTCCGCATAGAGGGTGTTGGGGCACGGCTTGGGGTCGGGAGTCAAAGCCCTGAGGATCCTAGCTTCCGACACGGAGGGCTGCCACGTCTGAGGCACATCTGACCGTGCCGAGAGCTCTGGGAGTTGACATAAGAGAGCCCGAAGAGAATGGGCGGACTGGGATAGCGGTCATAGGCGCGAACGACAGGGCTAGCCCGCTTTTGTATGTACGAGTGTGACTCTGAGATGTGTCGTCCACTTTTATGGGTAAAATTGTTGTTTTGATGCTCCCGTGTGATGTTTTGTGTCTTTACCTATAGGGAGTCGTCGGGGTAGGACCCGAAATAGGCTGTTGACTCACTCGAGTGGCCATCAAGGTGAAAACCTGTCTAGGTCGACTCCGAGCAGCCCTAGCGGGTGAGCCTCCATCTTTCAGGAGGCTCCTCGAGGGATAGTCGCGGGGGGCTGTCTTTCCCTCATAGCCGTCAGGGAAGGACCCGATATAGCTTGATGACTCATTCGAGTGACTGCAAAGTGAAAACGTGTTTAGGCCGACTCCGAGCAGCCCTAGTGGGCGAGCCTCCGTCTTTCAGGGGATTCCTCGAGGGATAGTCGCAGGAGTTGTCTTTTCTCATAGCCATCAAGGTAGGACCCGATATAGACTGTTGACTTACTCTGTTACTCGTTATATCTGTAAAAGACATGAAAAATAAAAGAGTGCATAATCTTATTGGATGTCACACAGTTTTACACGCATATCGCTTCGGGTGGGAAGTACATTGCCCAGTAGTGTTGTTCCCGTCCTAGATGGTATCAAAGAGCGGGCATCTTAATCAACTGTTTCGGCAGGAGTCTCTCCGACTTCAGGATCTCTCTGGGCTGAGAATGAACTCATCTAAATATCCTCACTAAACTAAGTCCTCGAGGTGTCATTGAAGCACCCAGCAATGCTTCGTTGCGGTCCCTGACTGCCATGAAAAGAGTAACCTCCTACTTCAAGAGAGTCAAGATCGCGTATGGCAGTCTTAGGGAGTTTCAACTAGGGTTGATGCTTAACGACGTGGAAGATCTAGTCGATTGGGAGGTTCGAGGGTGAAGTGACGGAGCCTTCGGCCTTCACCGTCGTCAGAGGAGCGTCCTCCTTGGGAGCTAAGGCTCGATGCCCCCTTGTGCGCTTCCTCGAGATGTCATGCTGAAAGTTCTCATGGTCATCGGGTGGGACAGCCACTTTGAATCGCATCTCATTGAGCTTGGCTCACAGATCAGTTGGGGTTGCGGGGTGTTGATAAGCCTTGGAGGAGGAGCCCGTCAGGATTTCCCTAGTGCCTAACTCGATAACCCGCTACTGAGCTTCTCGCAGAACTTTTATTTGTGTGAGCAGCTGATGATTGACCTGTGTTACCGCCTAGCGCTCGTGCTTCGCCGTGTCGCGGTGGATGGCGACAAATTCTTGTTCACGATCAGCCTTCGCCTTGTGCTCATCCAACCGTCGTTGCTGATCGATCACCCTAGACAAGCTGTCCTCGTGAGAGTGTCATTGGATCAAATTCATCAGAGGCGCTGACGTCGTGTCGGGAGGTACTCTTATGTGTCATGATCGCTGTATGCAGATGTCTTCATAGAAGGGTTATGGTATTGGGTAGTGAGAGATCTCAAAAGTTTTGATTTCAATGAAAGCACCAATACAGTGGGTAATTCCTAAGAAATCAATCCGCGCACCAAAATAGGAAAGTGAATATAACCGAATCACAGAGAAGTCAATCGCAAACACAATGAAAATACGTGAAAAACCCGAAAGGGAAAAACCACGGAGAGAGATTCCACTATGTCAATGGCGAATACAAGTGTTCTCTGGATTCAATGAACTTGGCCCCTTTTCAGGTATCCTCTATTTATACAAGTCATGTTAAATAGATTAGGCTAGAGAGTCCTGCTCAGTTTGAATACCTAAATCCCTTATCTGGCTAAGAATTGAGTCGAATTGAATTAATGTAGGAGACAGTATCTCTATCTTGTTGTTCGTGCAGATAAGAAAGAACTGCCCCGGGGAAATTACTACCTTATTTGAATTAAGATTAGGCTTAAGGATAGACATCTCTGTAATCGGATCTAACTCTTATGTTAACCACTCGACCCGTTTGCAATTCATACTGGATGATGGTTCCGAATTAACTATTCCGAAAGTAACCACACGTCGCAAATCCGCACGAGGCTGGATTGACATGTGTCACGATATCGGGTGGGTCAGAAAGTGACCACTACATCCATGTATGCATTTATCTTACCTTGATGAAGTTTAGTTTCCTGGTTTTACTCTTTGCATATACATATTTGTGTGCATGGGTGCAGGCACATAAGTTTGCCCATGTGTTTATATTTATGTTTATCAATCTTCGTGTTTTGATGAATAATATATTATTTTCAAATGTGTAAACACAAAGTTATAAAACTCCTTTACAGAGCTATGCTACACTATGAGTACAACTGTATGACAATTTAGCCAAAGAGGGACACTTCCAGATTACTCTAGGTAATAAAGAAGGGTATGCGGTATGCACAGTGAGGAAGAAGATAACTCTACTTTGGAATTACTTTTTCAGCACAATACTGGCTTAGAAATCAAGTTGAATTAAAATGCATGATTTTATTTGGATCATTTGGTTTTCTCTCGTAAAATCTTGAGATAATGTGACCTTACTCATTCTATTATTGGTTAACATAGTTTTTGCATATTTTTCAAAACCGATCGAGCGAAGAGAGGTTTTCTCCCGTGACTCCTATTGTAAAATTATTCGTCTGTCCGTACGTCCGTCTTCAAGTTCCCTCTCCTTATTTCTCCCCTCCCTCCCGCTCTCCGATCCGCCTCTTATGTCTCTTCGATCTGTCCTCTCTGTCTCTCTCGCTGTATGGTCCGCCCCCTCTCCCGCTTCTCTCTCTGAAATTCTCTCTCAATTCTCTTCTCAATTTCATGGCCTCAGTTCTGAGAGACGTCCAATTGACCTCGATTTCCACTTGTTCCAATAACTTGTCGCCCGGCTCCTCGAAGGATTCAATGAAGCTCAGAGAGAAGAAGAAGAAAAGGGGAGCAGCAGAGGTTGAAGAAAATTAAGGTGAGAGTAATGGGGATGACCTGCTCGGCCTGCACGAGCTCCGTTGAATTGACGGTCAGTGGAGTCAAAGGGGTAGTCAAGGCCTCAGTTTCCATCTTGCAAAACAAGCCCTACATGGTTTTTTATCCTGTTTACGTCAAGGTGAGCTTTGAATCTCGTTGTTGATTGGTTTTTGATGATGGGTTTGTTGTGATTTTGGTGTAAAAATCAGATTTTGTTTCGTGGGTTTTGATGGTCTTTGGAATTTGGGATATGGGCTGTTAATGGTTTTGAGGTGGGTTTTCATGGAATTTTAGTACCAACAAATTATAGTAGCTTGAAATAGCTTATTATTTACAGTAGCCAATCTATTCTTTTGAGTTTTTTTATTCCTAATTGGGGTTTTTGATAGGGTTTATTGTAATTTTAATATGATCTTTTGTTTCATAACGTGAAGAAGATTGAACTCCTTCTGATGGAGTTTGGAGATACATATATGAATTGAGGCCAGACTTTTTGAATGGTTTTGGCTCCTACTTTCATTAGAAAGCAAGCTTGCATTCTCTTATTTATCATTGACAAATTGGTCCATAGTGGGTTCGAACAGATCTTTAGCGTTCCCAAACATATTGTTTTCAAAATCGACCTGGCGAAGCGAGGAAGGTCTCCTCCCGTGACTCCTATTGTAGAATTGTATGTCCGTCCGTCCATCTCCCGCGCTCCGATCCGCCTCTCTCTCTGATCTGCCCCTCACCTCTCGTCTCAATTTTCGTTTCTAATTTCTCCCCCTCCTCTCTCTTGCTCTCTGATTCTTATTAGTTATCATCTCCTTTTCTCGTGATTCCAGAAGAAGAACGAGGGGCTTCAAGATTCAGAAGCGAAGATCAAGGTACTTTGGAGATTTTAGGTTTTATTTGGAGGCAATTCGACCTCTTTTCACTAATTTCTTTCCACCAAAGATCTCCTCTTTCCTCAGTAAGATTTATATTTCTAATTTAAGAATTACTATTATTCTTGAATAAGCTGGAAAATAATTTTATAATATCTTTTTTTAATGCAAATTTGATTTAGGTTATTTCTTTTTAATCAAAATCGGTCGAAAAGAGGTTTTCTTCCATGACTCCTATACAAAATTTGTCCATCCGTCTGTCGTTATCCGCACGCGAGAGGGAGAGCAGAGCCCGCTCCTTCGCCTCGCTCATTCGCCACCGCCCAAGCGTTGTCGCCCTCCTCTCGCCCCTCCTTCTTCCTTCCCCTCCCCCTCCTTTCCCCTCTCCACCCGCAGCCGCTCCTCTCTCTCTCGCTCTCCCCTCCCCTCTCCTCTCTCCTCTCTCCCTCTCACCGCAGTCACACTTTCGCCGATGGCCGCCTTCGGTCGATTTCCCGCCGCCAACAGTGGTATACTATTTAAATTAAACTTTTTGGTAATATGTAGTGCAAAAACTGCTTATGAGCTGGTTTTACCTGTCTTTTTTTCAATTTTTCTTGACAAGGGATTGGGAACTTGGCTAATCTTTCTTTACCAAGTTTAACTATAATTACAAACAGAAAGCCCTTTGATGCAGGACTGGAGTATAGGTATCTATACAAGATGCAAATGCAAACAAACACAGAGATGCAAGAGAAAACTCTATAGCAACCTATATATAACAGTTGGACCATGTAAAACAATTTATGTGCATGCAAGTAAGATTAGGCAGATAATAATGCGATGCAAACTATGCATGTAATAAAATCGAATCCTAAAATTATTAAGAATTATACAGAGATTCCATATCAAATCACAAAGAACAAGAAAACTATCACAAATCCTCGGAGCTACTCAAAAAGATTAAGAATCCACCCCCCCCCACCCCCCCCCCCCCACCCCCCTTATTCCTCCTCCTCCTCCTCCTTCTTCCACTGCCCTCCTCTATCTTCTTCTTCCTCCTTCCCCCTCCACCACTCGGTAAACCACTCGATCAGTTTTCATCACTGAGTGATATACTAGTAATAAAGAAATAAATTACATTCTGAAGACAACCAGAAGGGGATAATGAAAATAATGGTTTGTAGCAAAGGGAAAGCGCCAATCTTGGTCACTCAATTTGGATGGCTTAATAAACTAGTAATAAAAATGAATCCTTTCCGAGCTAAACTAAAATCAAACCAAGAAAATCAGTAGTTCAGTGAACTTACCATCATCAAGAGGCATCGAGAAGTCCAGCCAAGACTCAGGGGACTTGACCAAATCCCTCTTCACAAACTGGAGAACCTCCTCCCTCACCCCGCCGCCACTAACCGCCACCTTCCTCATCAAAGCGCCGGACAACTTCGTAATCCCAGTCCTCAGGCTCCCGCTGAACTCCGTCAAATCCCTCAGAACGCCGGCGACGACCCTCGACTGCGGCAGCTGCAGCTGCCGCTGAGAGCTAGGGTAAGGGTTAGGGTCGTCGCCGTGAGGCGACGTCGGAGGCGAATCAGTGTAATTGGCGACGATAGAGGGCGGGAGGAAGCAAGCGACGTCGAGGAGATGGCGGCCGAACTCGGAGAGATCGGCCTTCACGCCCATCAATCCTCGGGCCATTGAGGATCCGCGGTGGCAGCGTCCGTAAAATTTCGAGAGCTTGGACCGATTAGGGTGAGTGTTTGCTATGATCGGCGAAGGGGAGATATATGAGATGTTGGTCCATGAGAGGGAGAGTAGCCAGCCTCTTTCGGAAAGTTCCGGAGATTTTTGCGGGATTTCTTTCCGCTTTTTTCCCGCAACGATCGAATTCTACTGTATTTATTGCTCACCCTCTTGATTATTTTAATGACTCGGTTTAATTTTAACTAGGATACAATTGTTGCCATAGAAACCGACTGAGAGCAAGAGGCGGAAGGAGGAAGAAGAGTTTGAAGGAGAGGGGATTGACGTGGCTATCTCTTTCGCAGAGGAAAAGAGACAAATAAACAGATATACAGACTGACAAAATTTTTATATAAGTCGCGAAAAAAAATCTCTCTCGAATTTGATTAATTAAAATATTGTCAGCGATGAGAAACTGCCCGACAGCAAAGAAAATTGAGAGAGGAGGAGAAAGGAGAGGGAGGGAAGAGAAGGAGAGGACAATGGTGGAAAGAAGATGAGGAGAAGAGAAAGAAGAAGGCGGAGGGAAGAGAGAGTAGGAGGGGGAGAGGACGGCGATAGAAGGAGGAGGAGAAGATGAGGAAGCAGGGGGAGGAAAGAGAAAAAGGGCAGTGGTGATGGAGAAGGAGAGTAGCTCTCTTTCTTTCTCTGCCTATATATAAGTCACAAGAGAAAAAAACTTTCTCGCTTCGCTCGGTCAGTTTTGATCATTATTTATCCCTTGCAATTTTGTAGATTAGTGTCTGTTATTGTCAGTTTTATCGTGATCGAGAAAGATTCAGAAAAAAATGATTATTCCTTAATTATAGGTTTAGCTAATTTTGCTATTAAATCAAATCAAGCCAAGTTATGTTGGGAAGTTAAGGTGCGGAGCAAGAAAATATTATTGGTATTTGACTTGGGACTTGGGAGTCAAGAAAAAATTATTTACAAGAATAGGCAAATTTTTTAATAATTAAGTGAAGTTTGAGGGGTGGGATGAAAAAAATACCTGAGGAAGGGACAAGGCCTTTCGAGAGTGGAATCCGTGTTGGGGCCAATGTCGGTTGGGTTGGGTCGAGCGTGGGTGGACCTGCGGTTGTTGACCTGCTTGGGACCGCACTTGAGTTGGGTATGGGGGCCCTAATATGAACTTTGATTGATTGTTGCACTGCATCCAATTTAAAGAAAGGACATGACATGGTTGGTTTTGGTTAAACTAACATTCCTTCATTGGAAAAAGTCTTAAGAGATTCTTAGGGTATGTTTGCTTCAAAGCCCAAATTTTGAATTTCTGTCCCAAGGTCAAATCAAGAAGAAATCTTTTTCATTCACTGCAGCTACAGTGAATGGGTTAGAATTTACGGTATTTTTTTTCACTCGCGCGTGATGGCTGCGAGCTCACTGTAGTTGTACAAACGCAATGATTTTAGTAGCGCCGCAAGAATTTTTCCCTATCAGCAAAGGAGCAACCAAACACACTTTGTTGATATCTGCTACCTACAATGGATTTTTCAAAATTCCACCCCTCAAATTTGCAAAAAAATCAAGCCCTTAATGTGACCCAAAACTCAAATATAACCTAGAGATAAATGTGAGAGAGAACTTTTGTGTACGACCTTTAGTTATTAGCAATTTAGAGATCCTACATTGAACCCTGCAGCAAGGTGGGAAATTTAATTGATATTTTGAAATTATAAAAGATTTTTTTTATAGTGGACATAATTTTAAACTAGTTTGTTATTTTCTAAATCTTTCAAAATTAATATATATCGAGTTCTCTAATAAAATCATAGATTTCTTGATTTATTTATACAAATCGTAAGGAATTAATCTATAGATACATATATACTTGGTTACTTCCGAAATGATTCATACATGAATCTTTTCCATACAAATTTAATATTAGACACTCTGTTAAAGTTGACCTACGTAATTTAAAGTGTAACACCCTGAAAATTTTGAAAGTTTATTTAATATTATTTTCATTTATTAATGTGTGGATATACATATAGATGTATATGTATATGCGTCATGCCCCGCTTCTCAAAATACATTGAAACGGAGTCGCGACGAGAGTCGTCGACGTATATACGCGAGAAAAATACCCCATGAATACACGCTAAGTCTAAAGTAACCTGAACAAGCTATATAATCACCATGATAAATCAATATCACTGCAACATGACATATAAATATCAAACATACATGATATCATATGAATACAGAAAGGAATAACAACTGATAGCAATGTATAGAGAACCAGAGAAACTACAAAATCAACAGAAATAAAAAGGAGGACAATAATACCAGAATAGTTAGCGATAAACTCCAGCTCCTCGTAACATATTCGGTCTCATCGAACACCTGATGAATAACATGTAACATCCAATATCTGGACGTGCAAATCCAGGGTCGTCAGGAAGAGACCTAATGAGTGTGTAAGAAAAAGAAAAGGTGCTCGAGCATATAAACAGTGTGTACATAAAATGATAACATATACTGGAAAGGAGAAGACATGAATAAATATTAATAAGAAGAGAGTATGATATAATGAATGTCAATCAGTATAGTATAAGTATCATGGTGACATGCAATACCTAATTAGATCAATCTGGTATACAATCAGGTGTCTATCACAGTCTATATTGAAGCGGGTAGAGTCAGTCAGTACTAGAGTCAGATGTCCAATCAGGTCAGTGTATCATCGTGTGTCCAACATACATACATGTATCAGGTAAAGACAATCAGTTACAGTACATTGTTATTTATTATGTAAGCGAACACCGATTGCCACCTGTAATAGATGCATCCCATACTATGCCTATAATATGTGTCAATCGGAGTCCTAAGTTACTGAAACTGATTGAATGGAGACATTGTCCATGCTTTAGGTGGGTTTCATACATACCCAGAACCACGGCCCAATCACCTGGCGCTGAACCAGGTCCTACCGCTAGGTAGTCAATAACAATAACAATATAAATAATACAGGATGTCAGTCATCCCCTGAAATCCTGTAGTGGAACCGTATCTCGGCTGCGCAACCTGTATCCTAGGTCCACCCAAATACAGACGCTATCTCCTCCATCAATTTCTCCAATCCCAGTGTAAGTTGTCTATTTACATTATTATTTATAACAACCAATACCCATGTTATTTCAATTACTGGGACGATACAGTGACAGTAACAATGTCAATGGTGGTAATCAATAACAATACAACAACTAAGCCATTTGTCCCAAGTATTTGGGGTAGGCACATGAACCAAAAGAGAATTACGCTGGATCGGGCACATGGATCAGCTTTCTTCACTCATTTCTATCGAGCAATATGCCTTCGCTAAGACCTTTAGCCTCTATATCTTGTCGTATTTCCTCCATTCATGTTTTCTTCGGTCTCCCCTGCGCTCTTTTAACTTGCCTTAAATTGATATGCTCTACTCGTCGGACTGGCGCATCTGTGGGTCTACGTCGCACATGACCAAACCATCGTAGGCGGTTTTCTCTCATCTTCTCTTCTATAGAGGCTACACCTATCTTAGTACGAATATCCTCATTTCTTACCTTATCTCTCTGCATGTTACCACACATCCAATGAAGCATGTACATCTCTGATACACTCATCTTCTGAGCATGATGTCTCTTTATAGCCCAACATTCTGTGCCATATAACAAAGCTGGCCTAATAGCAGTCCGATAAAACTTTCCTTGAGCCATAATGAAATGTTACGATCACATGAAACTCCTGTTACGCTCCTCCATTTCAACCAGCAGGCTTGGATCCTATGGTTGACATCCCTATCGATCTCCCCATCCTTTTGAATAATAGAACTCAAGTACTTAAAATGACTGCTCATCGGTATTTCTTGTCCATCTAGTCTTACAATACTATAATCTCAGATTCTCTGTTTACTGAATTTACACTCCATAAACTCTGTTTTGGCCCTACTTAATCTAAAACCTCGAGATTCTAAAGTTTGCCTCCATAACTCCAATTTGGCATTTACCCCAGCTCTCGTCTCATCGACTAGGACAATATCATCAGCAAATAGCATGCACCACGGTATCTCATCCTGAATAGTTCTAGTAAGCTCATCCATCATTATGGCAAATAAGAATGGACTTAATGCAGATCCTTGATGCAATCCAATTGTGATAGAAAAATCACTTGTTATGACTCCACAAGTTCTGACATTTGCCACTACTCCATCGTACATATCCTTGGTTATGTCAATATATTTGATGGGAACTCTCTTTTTCATCAATGTCCATCATAATACTTCTCTTGGCACCTTATCATAAGCTTTTTCTAAATCAATAAAGACCATATGCAAATTTCTCTTCCTCTCTCAAATCGCTCTATAACTTGCAGCAAATGAATAGCCTCTGTCGTCGATCGTCCCGGCATGAACCCAAACTGGTTCTCAGATATTGTAACATGCTACCTTAACCTGTGTTCAATTACCCTTTCCCAAAGCTTCATGGTGTGACACATGAGGTATTCCACGATAGTTTGAACAACTCTAGATATCACCCTTGTTCTTATAGAGATGTACTAAGGTACTCTTTCTCCACTCATTTGGCATCTTTTTAGTTAGCCAGATCTTGTTAAAGAGGTTTGTTAGCAATCTCACGCCCAGCTCTTCTAAGCATCTCCATACCTCAATAGGAATTTCATCCGGGCCAATAACTTTCCTTGACTTCATCCTCTTCAAGGCCTCTTTAACTTCATATTCACTAATTGTGCTCATATAATTATGATTCATATCCTGACATTGAATGGTAATGTCATCCAAGTCTTAAGTAGAACTACCATTGAACAATTTGTCAAAATACTCTCTCCATCTTTTTTTGATTTCTTCATCTCAAACTAAAACCTTCTGATCCTCATCTTTGACACATCTCATAGTACATAAGTCTCTAGTCTTTCTCTCCCTTATTCGAGCAATTCTATATATATATCCTATTCTATATATATTATATATATATATATATATATATATATATATATATATATATATATATATATATATATATATATATATATATATATATATATATATATATGTGGGCTTACTGTACCTCAGCCTGCGGGCTGAGAGAGCTTTCTCAGCCTGCGGGCGTGGCAACATCACCGCCCCACATCTGTTAAAAAATTTGGCGGACAAAATCCTGTAAAATCCCGCCCAATTTAATGCCAGTCACCTCAACATTGTATTTTCCGAAAATACCCTCCATCACAAACTTTTACCTTATTGTAAAAAAATTAGTCTTCCAAAAAAATTTACAGCTCTAAAACTTCAAACGGCGGTTCTGATCCAATTTGTTCTTTTCCTTCAAAAATTTCATCCGTTTTTGAAAAAAATTATTTGCAACTGATGGCGCCTAAGAAATCATCCGTCGAAAAAGGTACTACAAAATTGATATTTTCAAAATTTTTTAGGGTTTTGTGTATTTTAATAGTTTTAAATTTTTCAAGATTTATTTCTGAAGTCGCATTTTTTTTAAATTTTTTTTAAATATTGGAAACATGGTCGCAATTACGAAAGAGATTTTCAAACTTTAGACGATAAAGGTCCTATTTTTTGAAAGTTTTTATTATTTACTTCTATTTTTACTGTGTCGCAGTTCAGATCTGTGCGACTTTGGAAATTTTTTTTTTTTTTACCTTTCCTTGTGGACGAATGCGACGTTGGTCGCAGTATATGAAATTTACTTTTTTTTTTCTCACATACTGACGACATGGGGTCGCAGTTGTTTAAATAAGAGTTGTAGTCTCAAGTCTTCACCAAGGTCGCAGTTTATTTTAAATAAATGTTTTTATCAAACTTGTGTCGCAGTTGTTTCTTTTTGAACTGTAGTCTTATGCGACCTTGGTCGCAGTGTTGGCCCTGGTCGCAGTTGTTCTGATTGCACTGTAATCCTATGCGACCTTGGTCGCAGTGCGACCTTGGTCGCAGTACATGTAGTGCGACCCTAGATTGCAGTCTACTAGTGTTTTTTTTGCAATGCATGACTGCGACCGAGGTCGCAGTTTATTAAAAAACAAATATGCTTTTTATTCCCTTATAATTTTTTAATAATCATTGGTCTAAAGTGTTTAATTTTTCTTCCTACGTAGGTAAACAACAGATACAGGTTCGTCCTCTGAGATCAAGCATAAAACCAATGTGCCAGTTAATGAAGAAATTTAAGAAGTACATACCGGCTGATTTCGTAGAGGCGATGAAGAATACCCCATTTGGCCCAATCTTCATGGCGTTCTACAATGAAGAATTTGGGGCTGAAAAGACACTAAAATCAAACGTTGCCATGCTGCGTATTTTAGACCAGTATGACAGGAATACAAGGATCTTTACAATTGGGGGCAAAGAGATTGAGTTAACAGTGGAGGATGTTGCCCTTACTTTTAGTCTACCTGTCAATGGGGTAGATTTTGTGATGAATAAGACATGTACGCTGAAAGATAGAGGGTTATAAAACATTTTTTCCCCAATATAAAGAAGATCACAAAAGTATCTATTGAAGATGCTTTGGATGATCTTCTTGTCAAGAGAAGGAGGAGGGATATATTAGATGTGACACAGGATGAACAATTTGAGCAGCAAATGTCTATGAAGGAAATTATAAGAGACATAAATAGACTTGCAGCTCAAGATTTTACCACATTAGTCATCCTATACATGTCGGCCACTCTTTTCTTCTCTGGCAGTAAATGCACGGTGCCGTGGTATATTGTGGAACAGATTGCCAATATGCAACTGATGAGGACAATATGCTGGGCAAAAGCTGTTTGGCAATTCCTGATTGACTCAATGGACATCTTCAGGCAAACCACGTACGAACTGCAAGGATGCTCCGTGCAAATTATTGTAAGTAGAAATCTCAAATTTGGCCAACATTGTATGAAATTTACCCATAAATTGATAAAATTTGTGGAAACTAATTTAATTTTTAATTTTTGCAGTATTGGCTGTGTGAGAGGGCACCTATTTTTGAGCAGAGGTCTGGTTTGGAGGAAAAACCCCACGCGCAGTAAGATGGGACCTCCAAAATATTGGCAGATCTCTACTTGAAGTTGATCTAAAAAAGATTGACAGCAATATTGTAAGTTAAACTTCTTTTTATGTGTAGTACAAATAAAATGCGACCATAGTCGCAGTATTGAGCTGCAACTTTCGCAGTTCGTTTTATGCCTGACAAATAATGTGCGACCATGGTTGCATTCTCTTGAAAATACCCTTTTCAACAGAAATGCGACCATGGTCGCAGTGTTGAGCTGCATGTCTTGGCAGATAAATTTATGCACGACAAAACATACTGCGACCATGGTCGAATTCTTATCCAAAAATATTTCATAAATAAACTGCGACCATGATCGCAGTATCATTATTTCATTGTTTTATTTTTAGCTTACCTTTTTCTGTTTATTTTCAGATTTTGAGTCGAATGGCCAACATCTCTAATGATGAAAAAAATATGGTTGGCCTTCCTGTTGAAGGGAAGAGGATGAGGAAGAAGAAGTAGCAGAAGATGAAGGTGAAGAAAAAGAAGAAGAAGAAGGTCAAAGTGAAGGAGATGAAGGAGGCCATACATGTAATGAGGCTGACATCCCGGCGGAAAAGGAGCCAGAACCGGCTGAAACGAGTGAGCAAGAACCAATTTTTTGAAGGTTATTTGCCACCTCCACCGGATGTTCAAGCAGCAGAAATAAAACGATTGAGGTCTGCAAATCAGCTCTTGAGAGATTATGTTTCTCAGCTTGAAAAAAAGATTGAAAATATGGAGAATGAGAAAAGAGTCAAGGCTGAATTAAAATTAAAAAGAAGAGAAAAAGAGAGAAGAAGAACCAAAAAAGGCAACAGGAGAATAGAAGAAGGGAAGAGGAGGAGAATGAAAGGAGGAAGAGGGAAGAGGAAGAGAAAGAGAAGGAGAAGAAGAGGGAAGAAGAGAAGGAAAAGGAGAACAGGAGGAGAGAAGTGGAGGAGAAGGAGAATAGAAGAAGGGAAGAGGAGGAGAATGAAAGGAGAATGAGGGAAGAAGAGGAGAAGGAGAAGAAGAGGAGGGAAAGGAAGAGCAGGAGAAGGAGAAGAGGAGGAGGGAAGAGGAGGGGCAGGAGAGGAGGAGGAGGGAGGAGGAAGAGAATGAGAAGAAGAGGAGGAAGGCGCAGATGGAGAACAAAAGAATGAAGGAGCAGATGGAGAAGCAGGCTGAAGAGGAGAAGAAGAAAAAACTGGAAGAGGATAAAATCATGGGTTCTGAGTCTGTTTTAATTAATATTGGGGAAGATATTTCAAGTTTTTCTCTGAATCTAACTCAAATGACTCAAGAAATCCAAAGAGATAGAGCTTCTGAAGAAGAAATTCAAGAACATACTCCGCCTCAGAAGCAATCCTCAAAAGAAGCTGTTTTTGAAAACCTCTAAAGGAACAATAGAAAGGGGAGTCAAAGAACGAAAGCGCGCTGAAAGAGATCGCGATGACTCCGACTTTGTTTATCCAAAACAGAAGAAGAAAAAAATGAAAATCCTCTTCCACAGCCTGCGGCTGCGAGTTCTACCTCTGGTTTCGGCGACAAAGAGATTTCCTCCACTGAGCCAAAATCGACAGAATTGACCGAAACCATATCATACAGAATTCTGCAGCCCCATCAACAAGCTCGTATAAAACATTTCTTCGACAAGTCCTACTCTGAGTAAGTTAATTCATATCAAAAAATTTCTGTTATACCTTTATATAAGAACAATTAAATTACTAACTTTGTTTTGAATATCTTGCAGTTCTACTGCGTATTAGGATACCAATAATTCAATCATCATTTCAAGGAATGACATTAAGGACCTGATGTTCAGTGGAGACTTAGATGCAAATGTAATTCATTTCTACATGCAGCATCTTGAGAAAAGAGAAGGATTAAAAAGCATATTCTTCCGAAGCGAAGCTTGGGTAAAAATCTACTTTCTCCTTTACGGTTTAATGTAATATCAACTCTGGAACAGATTACTAATATTCTCTATCTCTGTGTAGGCATAAATCATGTACTGCGACTAAGGTCGCAGTGAATAATTAAAATGTACTGCTACTAACACATGTACTGCGACTAAGGTCGCAGTTTATAATTAAAATGTATTGCTACTAACTCAGGTACTGCGACAAAATGTAACAGCTGCGACCTGCGACCAAGGTCGGAGCTGCGACCAAGGTCGCAGTTTATAATTAAAATGTACTGCTACTAACTCATATACTGCGACTAAATAATATAGTGCGACTAAGGTCGCAGTTTATAATTTTTTGTTACATTTTGAATTTGATTTAAATTTTTTTCTTCTTGTCCGCAGCACGGTGTTGTAAATAAAATTGAAGATCTGGAAGGTCATTTCATCAAGCAGAAGCTGTTGAAAAACTGGACAGCTGACGTGCAGTACATGTTCTTCCCGATCAATCACAAACATAGTGCCGACGAGCAGGGATTTCACTGGACCTTGCTGGTATTCGATTCCACCACAGAAGAGTGGATTTTTTACAACTCTTTGGTCCCAGGTGACAAAAAAAGTAGTATAACACAGCTTTACCAAAGAGATGCAAGAATAATGGTGAGTTGAAATTTAATATTTTGATTAATTTGATTAATACTAATTTTTTTTCCTATTGACATTGCAGAAAGATAGATTATTAGAGATTTTTGAGATTCATTCCAAAAAAAATGAGAAAAAATAAAATAAAATACGCAAAATGCCCCAACAATCAAACAGGTATATAAATTTTGGACATGTAATTTCATTTCATATTTTCTACTTTTTTTAGTACAAAAACTAATTTCATTTAATGATTGCTCTATGGAAATTTCAGTGTTGATTGCGCTATATATGTATGCAAGTACATGGAAAGCATAGCGTCTGGCTATCATCTATCAGCTGCTGATGCTGTTACGGTTGATGCTGTACAGAAACTAAGAAGTGAGCTTGCATACATGATACTTGCAGATGTAGAGAAGAGTTGGGATGAAGAAACAGACATTATACGACATACGACATATGAAGACTGATAGTTGACAAATTATTGATATACCACAATTTTTTTTATAAATGTAAAAATATTTCAAGTGCAATTCATTGCATAATTTTTTTGTTGTATTGATTTAATTTATACACATTTCTATACATTTATTTATTATAAGTTCCATTGATTATTTACAGTCTTCATTTGTTAGAACTTGGCTTTTACTATTGCGTACTGATGTTAGAAACAAACATGCCTTCAGTAATTGTGTTAATCAACAACACACTGCGACCTTCGTCGCTATGCGTGTTAATATAAAGGAAACACCTACCTAACGTACAGCGACTTAAGTCTTCACCATCTCAAAAATCTAAAAAGAAGGTTGCGACTTTGGTCGCAGTTGATAGCCGCAGCCTTAGTAAAATACAATGCGACTTTGGTCGCAGTTGATGGCGGCAATATTTTAATCAACAATAACACTGCGACCTTGGTTGCTATGCGTGTTAATATTAAGGAAACACATACCTAACGTACTGCGACTTAAGTCTTCACCACCTCAAAATTTTAAAAAGAAGGTTGCGACAGTTGATAGCCGAAGTCTTAATAAAATACAATGCGACCTTGCTCGCAGTTGATGGAGGCAATGTTTTAATCAACAACAACACTGCGACCTTGGTCGCTATGCGTGTTAATATAAAGGAAACACCTACCTAACGTACTGCGACCTAAGTCGCAGTACATGTAGTGCGACCCTAGATTGCAGTTGCTGGCCATCTTTATCAATAACAACACTGCGACCTTGGTCGCAATTAATCATGTACACTGCGACCAAAGTCTCTGACTACATTATGTACAAAAAAATTAAACTTTAAAGTAGAACTTTAAAGTACAAGTACATACAAAAATAATACAGTAGAAATCAAAGAATGATAATAAATCTGATTATAATTACACGCCAGTGTCAGAATGCGACTTAATCTCTCTACACTGTGCGACCCTGGTCGCACTTCATAAAAAATTGAAGTCTTTGTTCCTTCGAGATGGAGGCAACCCAAACCTACTTCTTCTGCCAATAAAAAAAATAAATAGTAAGAATTTTAAAGATTAATCGTTATAAAAAAAATGATTAACAGGTTTAATGTAATATACCATTAACGGACAACCAGTCCTGTAATGGCCCAGCTCTTGGCAGTTACCACATCTTCGATGCTTAACTTCCTTCTGATATATAGAATCTTCAAAACCAGACTTAAGCCTGGATGCAGCTCTAGGTCTCCCCTTGGTTGGTACAGGACCAATTGGATCACGTATATTCAATTCTTCACCATCTCGCAATATGACAACGGATCCACTGGAACCAACGGCAGTCTTAGGATGTGATGAATGATCATTTCCTGACATTGCTCTGTATTCTCTAGTGGTATTTTGGGCAAAACTTTCCAAAACTCCCTCCAACTTTGAAATATTTTCATCAGAATCAGCGACCATGTCCAGAATTGCATTAAATTTTGAACGAACTGTCCACAATCTAGCCGTCCGTGGAGTGCCTTGACTGGGAAAAGGCCTCATGCCATATTCAATTGCAACGTTTTGTAACGAGCATCCAACCTCCATCTATGAAGTATATATGATTCCGGTATATGTGTAACGTGATTGCGCCACAAAATACACAGAATATGTCTACATAGGATACCCTCTGTTTCAAATAACGAGCAACTGCAAGAAAAATGAAGTTCCTCTCGATTATCATAACTGACCTTTTCCCAGCCGTCTTTTGATTCTGAAAATTTACCAACCAAATATTTTGATCCAGGTTTGTCCTGTTCCACCTCTTCTGAAAACAGTGTCATTACAACTGCCCATTCCTTTTGGAACAACTGAAAAATCTTCGGTGTATACAACTTCGAAACCTGTATCTCATATGGATTGGTTGTACAATTGGGCACAGAATTCAAACCCCTAAAATCTTGAAGAGATTCAGATGCACGACGGGAAGCAACGGCTTTATCATATTGGTGAACAAATTCCACTAGTTTAGTGTTTGAGTTAACAAAACCATCAAAGAAGGAATTAATACTCTCGGACCTCTGACTGGTTGTCATTCCAGCAGAGAAAACATCCTTGAGATATGCATTAACCCAATGTCCACGAAGCCTGTACATCTTCATCAACCAACTGCCATCTTCTTCTTCTAACTGATATTTTTCACTCATCAGACGCCATCGTTCCTCACACGTGCTTATATCGCGGGAGGTGTACCAAGCATGGAAATCGGAGACCATATCTTCTCCATACTTGTTAGCCATTGGGATTAGTTGCTCGGCAATATGTTTCCGTACATGCCAGAAACAGTAACGGTACCGAGACGTCGGGAAAACAATCTTGATGGCCTCACCAATCTGCGCATCCTGATCAGTAATAATCAGCTTCGGTTCAACTCCATGCATGCACTTGAGCCATTTTTGGAATAACCAAACAAAAGTATCCCTCTGCTCATCAGCAAGCATTGCACAGCCGAACAAAATTGACTGCCGGTGATGATTTACTCCAGTGAATGGAGCAAATGGCAAGCTCAAGTGATTAGTCCTGTATGTGGTGTCAAAAACGATCACATCACAGAAGCTCAGATACGAGGAAATAGCTCTTCCATCAGCCCAAAAATGCTTCTAAGTGTGCCCGCGTTATCAACTTCACTTGAAAAGAAGAATTCTGGATCGGTCTCGGCTTTCTCTTGAAAATATTTGATAATAGCAATAAACTCATGACCGCAGTTATTTCTACGTTGACGAGTGAAATCAATAACTTGTTGAGGGCGCACTTCTTCACAGCCTTCTCCCTGGCTCATTGCATTAACAACGCGGGAAATATTTGAAGGCCGCATTCCAACATCAACCAGATTGCTCATAATGGTTCTGCTAATTGTTGAACGATGAGTCTGGTGAGAGTAATGGTGATGTACCTTATCCGGGCTAGACAATTCATGTGAATGAGTATCAACAAATTTTGTGATAACCCAATATCGAGTTGAGTCCAAAAATAAACGAAGACGGATATACATCTCAGCAGGACAAGATACTCTAGTGTTAACTCGACGACGCACTGTAAGCCCCTCTTGTCTTTTGTCACACAACTTCTTCAGCCCTTCCTTGTTGCAGCAAAATCTTCTGCAAATAATCTCATGAGGAGGCTTCCGTGACTTATCTGTACTTTTTCTTCTCACGCTAAAACCTCTATTCCTTGCAAAACAATTGTAGAAATTGTATGCTTCCATATGCGACAGGAACTGTTTCCCTATAAACTTATCTGAGCTTCCAGACATTTCTGCATGTGCATTCATATCCTACAAAAAGTATTTACACGAATTAAATGAATATAAATATTTTTTAGATATCACTGTATTCTAAAATATAAGTTATATAAATGCGACCAAGGTCGCATAAGAGATGAAAACAATTTACTTCTTATCAGCTGTTGCGACCAAGGTCGCAGTTATCCGTATGAGAAGAAATCTATATTACTTCTTACTAAAGACTGCGACCTAAGTCGCAGTAAATAAAAATAAGATTTCACATACGGCATGAAATCTATAATACTCCTTATTGAAGACTGCGACCTAAGTCGCAGTAATCAGTATGTGAATAAATCTATATTATTCCTTACTAAAGACTGCGATCTAAGTCGCAGTTATCCGCATGTGAAGAAATCTATATTACTCCTTACTAAAGACTATGACCTAAGTCGCAGTTATCCGTATGTGAAGAAATATATATTACTCCTTACTAAAGACTGCGACCTAAGACGCATACCCTAGAAAAAAAGAATTCACAGCCGGAGATTATTTTCAAATAAGATTGCGACCGAATATTAAAACGGTCGCAGTACCTCATAGTCTAAAGAGAAAACATTAAATATTTAAGAAATTGTTTTTAAAATAGATATAAACAATTAAAACCTGTTGATCGGCATGCAGAGATGTCAACCCTTCAAGATTTTCAATATTCTGAGAGAAAGTAGAACCAGATGCAATATCTTCCATATTAAGATCGCCGGTATACTGCTCAGACGTCGACATTAAATATTTTGCAGAAAAAAATTGATCTCAAAAGATTTTATATTTTCAGAAAAAAGTGTATCGCAGACTGAAAAGGTGAAACTAGATCTTTCAAAAAGAGATCAGGAAATAGGGTAAAAAGTAATTTATATCATATAAAGAGCGGCAAAAAATAAAAGGGGGGAAAAATAATAATAAACAATAAGGAAAAGTTATCATAAGGGGTATTTGGTAATTTAACTTCTACCTAAAAGCGGGCCGCAAGTCAGTGAGGTGAAAATTGAGCCACGTCACCGCAGGCTGAGAGAATACTCTCAGCCCGCGGGCTGATATACATTTCTCTCTCTCTCTCTCTATATATATATATATATATATATATATATATATATATATATATATATATATGTAATCAATAACAATGTGGACAATATTACCGTGTAAACGGTAGAACAATAGAACAATGCATATGTTACGGTCTGACAATATTTTCTTAGTAATTTTCAATAACATGAATTAATACAATAACAAGTCTAGACACTGATCCCTTACAATACAGTCCCATCTAGAATCAGTTAAATCTCGTCCATTTATACTAAAGCGATATCAGTAGTTGATCCATCAACTTATAGTCTCAATACAATCATCGTGAACATCAAGTATCACTTTATGCCAAAGTATCTGATACGGTAAACCATCACCTCAATAAAACAATAATCAGTTATCTCGTTCCTGTCGATCTACTTTAATCCTCCAGGTCATCAATATGTCTCTCCTCTAAATCACTAATGTATACAAGTCTCAATATCTAATAAATACACACTCCACTATATCTAAACAGTCATCACTATCCAAACCTAATCCAGATCATCAATAAATCCTCAGTTCCATCAAGCTCAATCAAAAGGATCCAAATCCAAGATAACTAATAGAATATGAAAATGTGTAATCCACTAGTCCTGATCAGTCCAATCAAATACCTATTCCTCAACCCAAGGTCAACTTCATTCCGATCGAGTCTACTGACAAGTCTAAGTCCAAAATTCTATCTTTTATAAATCTACATCATTTTAGATAAATTCTCAATATCTGGTTAAATTCTCGTCTAAGTTATCTGTTGGTCCCGAGATGATGCCAATTGTAGGATCTAAAATATACGTCAACACTCAAACAAAGATATTAGCGTTAAATATAAAGAACTTGCAAGTAAGGAAATTAAATCACAGAAAAGATAACAAACGCAAACACAAGTGATTTATCCTGATTCGGTCCTTGTGACCTACATCCAGTCCCCAAGCCACCCGCTTGAGATTTTTCTTTAACCTTTGACTTTGTACACCAAAAATCAACACCTTGTAAATCACTTGACAAATCTCTTTTGCCAAATGTATACAACTCTTCTTACAAACTAAGAAGACGACAACACCTTGTACAATCTCTCTTCAACCCGAAGACACTCTTGTACAATCTTTCTCTTTGAGTGAATACAATCAATCCTATATGCCTTGAATCTGTATGTGATCGTGAACAAGGGCTCTTATAGGTGAACTCTAAGAAATCTTCACTATGGAGTAGGAATTTGAGTGAAGAATTGAAAGTGGAAACAGTTTTCTGAAAAATAGATTTTTGAACAGAAAACTTGTATGTTGAATTGGTGTTTTTATCCCAAGACAACATCCCTATTTATAGCTGAAATCTATAGTCAGTTAGGGTCAGTTTGGATAGTTATCAGGACAAATTTGAATATTGAAGCGTTGGATAAAACACCAGAAAATAGAAACTGTCCAACAATCAGAAACTGCCATTAGTCGACTAGGGGTTGGGGTTAGTCGACTAGGGTAGGCAATTTAGACTGGGTTAGTCGACTAATAAAGGGGCCAAGTCGACTAGGGCATAATTAAAACAAAAGACAAGTTTTTGAAAACTGAAACTAGTCGACCAGTTGGAAGGTATAAGTCGACTAGATCATATATTAGTCGACTATAAAGACTGTTAAGTCAACTAATAGTGCATATAGTCAAAAATAGAGAGTTGGTATCTTTGCAGGACAAAAGTTAGTTGACTATAGAAGTTGTTAAGCCGACTATAGGTGGTATTAGTCGACTAGGCATGGTTATAAGTTGACTAATAGACTAATGATGTGTATGTGTGTTTCAAGGCTTTTAACATTCTAATAAATATTACAATACACATCCATAGCCACTCTCTTTGGGAAGTCTTAAACATGTAAAACTCTTGTATAGGCTTGTGAGATAGATCTCTAATAATATGGCTTCACAAATGTATCATCAAAATTAAGTTCCAACATTCTCCCCCTTTTTGATGATGACACTTTGTGTGCACGAATACTCCCCCTGCAGAAAATATGTTATATGTTCTCCTCCTGCATAGAACAGGTTATAACACATATAAAAAAACATGTGTTCTCTCCCTGCAAAAAATATATCATAACATATATATATGAAATATTTTTCTTATCAAACTTTTTATATGGTACCTGAAAGATAAACATTAGAATGGTACCAATTATCATAAGATCAAAGCATTAACCTTTAGGAGTCCAAACCCAATTTGAATTTGGTTTCCATCTGTTAGTATACACATAATTGTATAAATTACATATATCATGAATGTATGATGCAATATAAGTATTTTTATCAACAATACTTAAGTTTTTAGGAATCCATATGAACTTGTTCTTAATTCTTTTTGAAATAATGTCAGTATTTCTTTTCACAAAGGAATTATATAGATTATGATTCTTTTTACTAACATGTATAGATTTCTACTTTGATTTGAGAATCCAAAATCATAATGATTATGTCACATCTTTTGACATGATAACAAATCATTTAACTTTTCTTTTCCTTGATTAAATTTAGTCACATTTTTCAAAATCTCTTCATACTTCATTTTGAAAATTGACATGTCTTTATCTAAAACAAAAATTCTTTCATTTAAAGACATAATTTCTCTTTTTAATAAAACATTATTTTGTAATAAATTCTCATTATTCTTTTTTAATGATGATATAACTTTTCAAATCATCTTTTTGAGAATTTATAGAAGAAATTTGAGAAACATAACATGAATTTTCTATGATAAGTTTTTCATTTTCTTTTGACAAAATTTTATTCTTTATCTTTTCATTCTTTAGATCATTCTATAATTTATGAAATGCATCTAAGAGTTCAATATATTTACCTCATCTTCTTCTAGAGCCATGTAACAGATGTTGGCATGTTCAGGGGCTTCTTCTTCATCAGAGGAAGAGGAATCACTATTTTCCTATGATGCTTGGTAATCTTTCTTCTTTCTGAACTTTTTACTCTTGAATTTACCTCTGTTTTTGAGCAATGGGCAATCCTTCCTTATATGACTTATTTTATTACAATTAAAACATTAAACTTACCTTACTTTAAGAACTTTCTAAATTTTCTTGAAAGCATTGCTATCTCCTCTTCATCGTTATCTGAATTGTCCGTATCTAAGGATGCATGGAAGGCAAGTTCTTTCTTCTTGAATTATTGTTCATCCTTCTTTCTATCTTCGAGTTGCACTTCATATGCCATTAGATTACCAATAAGGTTTTCTAATGACATTGTTGAGAGATCATTTGCTTCTTCTATTACAGTTGTCTTCTTCTCCAAATCTGATGTGAGTGCACGAAGGATCTTGCGAACTTTTTCGACTTGGGTGTATTCCTTTCCAAGGGATGCTAAGAAATTTGTTATGTCAGTGAACCTTGTTATCATTTCTAAAATTGTTTCGTTCTCCATCATTTTAAAGAGTTCAAACATGTGAACAAGAATAGAAATTTTAGACTCTTTAACCTTATTTGTACCTTCATGTGTTACCTGTAGTATGTGTCATATTTGATTTACAGATGTGGCTGTTGACACACGGTTGAATTCTTCTTTAGTTAAGGCACAGAATAATGCATTCATCGCTTTGGCATCAAGATTCGCATTCTTCTTTCGATCATCACTCCAAGCACTGTAATTGGTAGTCGGTTTGGTGTACGCTGCTTCTACTATATTACATAGTTCGTAGTTGATTGATTGCAAGTAGATCTTCATTCTACACTTTCATAGTTATAGTTTGAATCATCGAACAGCGGTGGACGTTGTGTAGAATGTCTTTTGAATTGTGATGAAGGAAACTCCGTTGTCATCCTTGTATGTTGTTGACTGGGTATGCAGGGCTCTGATAGAGTATGCCGGGCCAGGCTCTGATTCTAATTGTTGGTCCCGAGATGATGTCAATTGTAGGATCTAAAATATACGTCAATACTCAAACAAAGATATTAGAGTTAAATATAAAGAACTTGCAAGTAAGGAAATTAAATCACAGAAAAGATAACAAACGCAAACATAAGTGATTTATCCTGGTTCGGTCCTTGTGACCTACATTCAGTCCCCAAGCTACCCGCTTGAAATTTTCCTTTAACCTTTGACTTTGTACACCCAAAATCAACACCTTGTATACCATTTGATAAATCCCCTTTGCCAAATGTATACAACTCTTCTTACAAACCAAGAAGATGACAACACCTTGTACAATCTCTCTTCAACCCGAAGACGCTCTTGTACAATCTTTCTCTTTGAGTGAATACAATCAATCCTATAAGCCTTGAATCTGTATATGATCGTAAACAAGGGCTCTTATAGGTGAACTCTCAGAAATCTTCACTATAGAGTAGGAATTTGAGTGAAGAATTGAAAGTGGAAACAGTTTTCTAAAAAACAGATTTTTAAACAGAGTTTTTGGGCAGAAAACTTGTATATTGAATTGGTATTTTTAGCCTAGGACAACATCCCTATTTATAACAGAAATGTATAATCAGTTAGGGTAATTATCAGGACAATATTGAAACGTTGGATAAAACACCAGAAAACAGAAACTGTCCAACAGTCAGAAACTGCCATTAGTCGACTAGGGGTTGGGGGTTAGTCGACTAGGGTAGGCAATTTAAACTGGGTTAGTCGACGAATAAAGGGGCCAAGTCGACTAGGGCATGATTGGAACAAAAGACAAGTTTCTGGAAACTAAAACTAGTCGACTAGTTGGAAGGTATAAGTCGACTAGATCATATATTAGTCGACTATAAGGACTGTTAAGTCGACTAATAATGCATATAGGTCAAAAATAGAGAGTTGGTATCTTTGTAGGACAAAAGTTAGTCGACTACAGAAGTTGTTTAGTCGACTATAGGTGGTATTAGTCGACTAGGCTTGGTTATAAGTCGACTAATAGACTAATGATGTGTATGTGTATTTCAAGGCTTTTAACATTCTGATAAATATTACAATACACATTCATAGCCACTCTCTTTGGGAAGTCTTGAACATGTAGAACTTTTGTATAGGCTTGTGAGATAGGGCTCCAATAATATGACTTCACAAATATATCATCAAAATCAAGTTCCAACATTATCATCAATTAAATGAAGACCAAGTCTGATAATGATTCCCACAAAATACATTTACTTAAGTACAATCACCAGCTAATCATCCTCTAGATCGATAAGATCCAGTCCAAATCCCTCACATCTAGATCTGAATAAAAAAATGTAAACAAAATAAATAATAACAATGTAAGACTAATATCTCAGTGACAAATATTAAGTCCCAATATATCTAACATCGAGGATATATCTGATCTATCACCACCAAAATAATCTACTCTCTCCCAACAATAATAATTCATTTATATATATATATATATTATATCAATGGAGTCCATTATTTTAACTAATCTGATTTGCTCTCAAAATCTCAAGTCAACGTCTACTCCAACTAAAAGTCCACTGACTAATTCAAACATCAACAAATCTAATAAATCAAATAATATTACCCATCGATAAGGTGAATCACTCACATCTTAGTACTAAGAAACAAACTCTGCATATGTGTATGTATATATATATATGTATATTTACACATCATTAGTATATAAATTTCATTTTTTTCCATCACCAAATCCAACTTCACTCTAATATAATCCACTGACCCAATTTATCAATGAAGCATGTCTCATTAATTATTCCTCAATTTTTTATAATTTAATTCTCATCTGGTTATTTCCAATAAGGAGGATAAAGACTAATACTCATCTGCCTAAAATAATAGAATTGTCAATAGTGTTGATAATAGATTATCGATATATCAATAAAATAATATTAGAGCACCGTGATGTAACAATCGTGACCGCATGAACAGAATAATGCAGAAATATATATATATATATATATATATATATATATATATATATATATATATATATATACACACACACACACGTATAAAACATTAAGATAAAATGCTGAAATTGAAATAGACCAATAAATAAATACTCACATTAAATGGCACGATTTTGGACCGAATCGTCGTCTGGTCTTCACAGCACGAACCAGTATAAATCTTTCGATCATCTCATGGGTCGGTCTTCGAATCGACAGTGTATCAGGTCCAGATCTCCTATTACCTGTTCGGATCACACGAACAAGTCTGAAACGCTGCAACACGCAACCAAACACACACGTACGCATTATATACATTCTCTCACATGCATACACATACATACACCTACACACACACACACACACACACACACACACACACACACACACACATGCGCGCGCGCGCACACATACATTACACTCACGCACATACATAACACTTGTAATAAATCCAAGGACACACTAACTTTTTCATGCAATTATACACATATTTACAAACCTATCCTACCATAATAATTCATACATGCATATCTTAAAAATTAAAGAGAGGGAGAGAAGAAGGGACTCACGCAAGGGTAAGGCTCACGGTGCACCGACGGAGGCTCCGGTGGCGGGGCAGAGGCCACGAATGATGTCGATGGAATGTTGGAGAGGGGTGGGGTGTCCTCTCACTCGTCGACAGAGAAAATCGGGCTCCTGCGGGTCCCGACGGCAAGGAGGAAGAAGGGCAATAGCCATGGTGTGAATGGAGGTGGCTGTGGACTTGGAGTTGTTGGGACTTGCGTTGTGTTATCGGTGGGGGATCCGATTGGATGTTGCGACTCCTAGAGATGTGCAAGAAGGAGAGGAGGAGGTGCAGGGAGTCTTTAAAGGCCAAGGTGGAGATGGAGGGGTGGTGAAGATCTAATCATGGTGTGTGCGCCTGCTATTGGGGGCAGCAGCCAGAGGTTGGGTGATGGAAAGTGGAGGAGGGGAGGTCTCGGTAATGGTGGAGGCACGGGCGTGCTTTGGGTGGGTGATGAAGTGTTCGGCCATGGCTGTGTATTAGACTATGCTCGATAGGGGATCTCAACTGGGGTCTTGGCTAGGTGGAGATGCTGTTGAGCTACCGGTGTGGGTGTGTGCTAGGAGGAGAGGGAAAAGGTGGTTTCGGCAAAAGGAGAGCACAGGAGATGGGAGAATGGTGGAATGGACGTAGGGTGTGCTGCAGCCAATAGGTGCTGCGCCATGGGGGTTGTGGAGGTGGAGTTCAGGCTCTGAGCTGCTGTGAATGGGTTTGCTGCAAGGGGGTCCACGCAGGGAGCTCTGCCGGCAAGGGGGCTGCTCAGCCGCTGACCATTGGGAGTAGGCAGCGGTAAGGGTAAGGGAAAAGGGCATGGGTTGTGTATGCAGAAGCTCGGTGGTGTGGGTAATCTCATGCGCAGGTGGGGGAAAAAGAAGGAAAAAGATTGTTTGGTTTAGGTAGGATTTGTTAGGATTAGGATTTATTAGTTAAGATTATGATTTTAAAATAGGATTTGGATTTGAGTGAGTTAGGATTATGAGAATTGGGTTGTGGGTTAACCGGTTCGGGGCTAACGGGTACGACTTTGGGTATAGGATTATGGATATAAGGCTTAGGATAATGGGTAATGGATCACGGATATGGGTTTGGGTATAAGAAACTGATTGTGATCCAATATTGCATATTTACCTCATTATTCCCATGCATTTTTGTAATAAATATATGATTTTTACTCATCTTCTCTATATATTTGCAGGTTCACACTCTAATGGAGAGATAACCCAATAATCACTTTAATTAGCAATAATTAAAGGGATTAAATTCAAGATTAAGATAAAGCCCAAATTTGAATCCCAGATCCAGAGAGATCCGCGCAACAACTCAAGATTCTAGAAGGCCACGTGGATAACAACTTCGCAACCAACCTGCAACAGAATTCTGTTGCCCAACAACCTTCAAGTTGCCGCAGAATCTGGGAGTTTGCCGCAATTTGGCGGCAGATCTGGGTCAGTTGGATCTCGGATTTTGCGCCAACAACCTGGATCTCGAAGCTTCTCTCTGAGCCTATAAATACTGCACCTGGACCTGCGAGTAAAGACGGAACAGAGAAGAGAGGAGAAATTGTTAGTTGTTGTAATTTTCATAGGTTTTTCTCTAGGTTTAGTTCTTTAGATCCCTCTTCTTCTTCCCTAGAATTCATTGCAAGAGAGAGTTGTAAGAGAGAGAGAGCTTGTATATCAAGGAGTGACAACTTGAAGCAATGCAAGGATTGATCCATTCTCTACTCCTCTACTTGAGCTTGGTTCTAGTTTAATTGCTTTCTTTATGTGCTTTCTTTACTTTCTTGCAATTTACTTCATGCTTTGCTTTTATTTGTTAATGGCTTGTAGCTAATTTTTCTACCATGTACTAGCTAACCACTAGCCTTGCCATCTTCACTAACTCATGTGTGATTGCTATAGTTCATCTTGCAAGTTGGATGGTCTTCTCTTCTCCGATGGGTTAAACCACCCTTCATTTACATGAGAAAGTAATTAGATCAACACGCAAGACAAAACCTACGCCGATGGAGTGACAACATGAGGCACGCCTTCACTATCACGGAGTTTAGTAAGTATTGGTAAGGTAGTAAGGTAAGCTAGTCATGGTTTGTTTTCTTCCATTCATTCTTTCTAGTGTTAATACCAAATCCAATCTTGATTTCTTTTCTACTTTCCATCATGAACATATTCATCCATTCTTTCATTTCTTGTTCCATGATTGTTTTATTATATTAAGCATAGAAGACAATTCGTTTACATTTCTTCACTACGATTCGTAACGCTTCTATCGCTAGCTCTCCCTGAGAATCGACTCGGTATAGCCTTATGCTATAGCGGAGATAGGAAAGGATACATCGATACATTTACATAAACCTTTCTCGTCTTAATCAAAATGGCGCCGTTGCCGGGGAGAGCAACGGATTTTCTTTAAAGTGAAGAACTAAACGAATCTTCTTCTCTGTTGCAGGTTGCAGGAGAAGAAAACAGGAAAATTTGCATTGCAGTATACATATAAGTGGACCTGGGCCTCTGCTCTCGAAAGCAGAGACCAGGATCCCTCAGTTTTTGCCGCGGAATCCTGGTTTTTGCCGCGGATCCGCGGCAATCCTGAGTTGACTACTCACAAAATTTCTGCAGGGTCTCCAGCTCTGCAATATACATCTGCTGCTATACTTTAATTCCTGTACTTTTCACCTATTACCTGCTAATTTAATCAACAGTAAAAAATTGTTTGAAAAGTTAAAAATTGTTTAGACATTTGCATCATTAGGCACGTGTCTTTCAATTCTTTATTTTTACTATTGAAGAGTGCTGGAGGTAAGGTACGTTTCGCATTGCATATAGACTAGGAATCATCTCTTGCTTGATTTTCATGCTTTGAGTGAATCCTTGTTATATTTCTTGTACACTTGCACAAATCAATTTAAGGGCATAACCCGTAAATAAGATAAGGTAGGGAGTTCATTACCCTTTCCTTAGCCCGAAAATCATTTTCCCAAGCACTCACTAACCCAAGCCTAATTTAATAAAAAAGTAGACGTTGGCCCTAGGGACATCTCGGACTCACTTAGGAGATTATCCTAAGGAGGAAAAGTGTTGGAAATAGACTCTTGCAAAATCAGTGTCTAGGAAAGGGATTGAGGGCCGAAAGCCCGAAGGTTGCTGGTTACTTAATTAAGGAACGTCTCTGACGGAAAATCTCCCACCAACCTTACCCTTCCCTGGCTGATTAACTTGTGGTCTACGTCTACACTAAAGCTCCCGTGGACGATCTAATCAGTTAGGAGTCGTCTAGGTCTAGGTCAACCATTCTTTTGGCTTGGTTTTGATTTTTTTTCTTTTCTTTTTGTTTGTTGTTTGATTTTTCTTTTTTGTTTGTGATTTTTTGTGTGATATGGCATTCAACAATTCTTTCCATTCTAATAATAATCCATATTTCACACCATATTCGGATAATTCCAACCCGGTGTTTTACAATATACACCAACCAAATACACCGGGTTGGCCTTATCCGAATCAATATGACCCATACCCCCCATCTAATAACTATGATTTCCATAATAATTTCAACTCTTCACCGAGTAATTGGGGATTCCAGTCCCCAGAGTTTAATTATCAACCTCCTTGTCCACCATATCCACCTAGTTCACAATATCCACAGTATTCATTTCCTGATTCCGCTTCATATACTCCTTTTTCTGAACCACCAATTGAAGAAAAATCTGAGTTACTAAGGAGTATAGAAGCCAATTTACAGAGGGTCGAGCAACAACTTCAAGAAACATTTGCCCCTCCAATTCCACAGTATTTTCAAGAGTCTTACTCAGTTCCACCTTTTCCTAATGAACAACCATTTGTCCTGGAAACGAGTAAAGATTTCTTGTGTGAGTCCACTCTTCCACACATTTTTGACTCACAATTTCACCATCACTTCCAAGACAACACTTCATCTTTTCATCAAAATAATGAAATCATCAATTATGGAAAGATGCTTGAAGACATGACTCATGCTCAAAATGCTAGAAATCGTGACATAGAGTTGATGATCCAGACTCTTCATTCTCATCCTAATTCTAATGTCACTAGACACTCTGTTAAAACCAAAGAGTCATGTAGTCTTGGAAGTCTAGATTCTATTTCAGCACACTCAACTGAACTTGTCAAAAATTCAGATCCCATTGACATTTTGGCAAGTTTTCCTTTTACTGAAATTGAACTTGAACATGAACATGATCCTGAACTTCCACTTGATGATTCAATTTTCCTTCCTGATTCAATTATGACTCCGATGTCTTCACATGATTTCACTTCATTTCCCGAGTCAGTATTGGATCCAGTTCCTGTCCATTGTGAAATTGAATCACCCATCTTTGATGATCATACTGAACTTGACCAATTCCATACTTTTGAAAGTCCCATTGATAAATTGGCAAGTTCACATTTTTGTGGAATTGAATTACATGAAGAATATGATCTTGAACCCCAACTTAGTGATTCGATCCTTCTTTCTGATTCAATAATGACTCCGGTATCTTTACCTAATTTCAATCTTTTCCCGGAGTCGACATTGGATCCTTTCCCAATTCACAATGAAGTTGAATCACCCATCTTTAAGGATCATGTCGAACTTGACCAATTATACCTTTTTGAAGATCCTATTGATAAATTGGCAAGTTCTCATTTTTGTGGAATTGAACTCAATATGGAATGTGACTTTGACTCTCAATCTTGTGATCTAATTCAAATTCCTAAATCATTATTGACTCCTGTTATGTTACCCAATTTGAGCAACATTTTAGAGTCAGTTTTGATTCCCATCACTCCTGAACTTGAATCACCTATTTTTTATAGTCACATTCCATTGTTGGACAATACATGTGGACTTGAGTTTTCATTTCTTGACTTGGACCCAATTCCAGAATTCACTTTGACTCCTGAACCTTTACTTGATTTCAGTCACCTTCCTGAGTCAGTTCTTCCTGAGTCCAAGTCAACTGTTCTGTCATTTCATACATCATTCTGGGACAAGGGCATTGATAAATTTGACTCCGAAATTATTTGAAAAAAATGGAAATTAGATGGGGTCATGTACTTAATAAAAATCCTTCATGGATTCATCTTTTTAGTAGGTCATATTCCTGATATTTTTGGTGGGTTCTGCAAAACCCAACGTAATAATGATTGGGCCATGTTTCATGGACCAATCAGACCGCCGCCGGAACCACCACCTTAAGGTAATTTTTTTTTTACTAACTTAGAGTTTTTAGATTTTCTTTCTTTTACACTTCTTTTAGAAATATAAAAAAATAAATAAAAATAAAAATAAAGGAGGGATTTTTATGCTTAAAGGAGTTTCTACACTTTCCAAATTCAAAATCTTTCTAAATTCCTAGGTTTCCTCAAAATCCTTCTTTCAAGAATTCTAAATTTCTAGGTCATTCCAAATTCCCAAGTGTCAAACTTCCCTTTTCAAAGCTACAACTTCCAATGTGGTAAAAATCCTTTTGACCTAGGGATAGAAGTGGAAACCTCTTAATTCTTCCCTCCTATAAATATCTCTCCACCCTACACTTCTCCTTCACAAGCGAAAATATTCCTCAGATCTCCAACTTCCTATCAAAAGCGCCGCACTCTGAACCTTTTCTCCTCCCCAGATCTCACTGTTCTGCCGCCAGTCTGCGACTCCAACCAGGAATCTGCGGCAAAGTCAAAGTCTCCTGCGCCCAGAAAAATTCTGCTCCGATCGATTTCACGTTCTTGTTGGTGATCTGGTGCTATATTCTTATTCAGAGACTCCTGAATCCACTACAGAGTTCGAAATTCTTCCCCCACGAATTCCGGGGGTGGTTCGACTTCTCATCTTTTCTTTTTACCGCTTTGATCTTAAATTCATAGTATGGCACCTTCAATTTTTGTTGAGAAAGATTTTGGGCGGATTTTATGTGATGTGAATGGTTATGGGCATGTATTTTTAGAGAGAATTAGAGCAAGGAATTGGTACACATTAGTATATGACAACTCTGAGACTGATGCTTTTTATTGTCCCGAACTGGTGACCATGTTTTACACACATCTTGACCAAGCATCGCTTGATCCACACATGTACCAGTTCACTGTACACATGCCCACAGGAGACCTATTTGTCACGCTTCCTCTTCTTGAGGAAGTCACTACTGTCCCATCCATCACACAACACAGCGAGCCTCTCCCTTTGATTGATTATATGACTGTTATGGGGGCTCGTTGTACTGAGCAGGATCGTGGGCTCAAAGCCAGTACGATGTTTAGAAATGTTCATTGCGTTGGACGTTGGATCCAACGCAACATTCTAGGGCTTGACCACACCTCCTCTTTCAACAGACCAGTGTTGCAAATTATACATGATTTAATGACTCGTCAACACTCGGTTTGTTTGAATAAGGTCATCTTCCATGCACTTATAGCCAACTCTTCACGCACACGAGGTGCCAAATACTCCCATCCCATATTGATTACACGTTTGTGTAGGACTTTCCTACCAGCTGATGTATTTGATTCATTCGACCGAGTGTTTGTTGCACCCGAGAGACCTACCAGTTCGTACAATAGTTGTTTGCATGTGGTCTGGACACCTACTGTCCAACCCGAGGATGTTCCGGTAGAGTCCTCCTCTGAGGAGAGTTTTGCGGATGAAGATGAACCCGAGTTTTGGAGGCAGGACCCCCCACATGATTCACATGCCTTCATGTCCTCCATCTGGAAGGGCATGAAGAAGATTTTTAGGGGTCAAGTGAGGCTGCGGAAGAAGATGGAGGAACAGTCCTCCAGGTTAGAGGAGCAATCCTCTAGGTTAGAGGGCATTGAGGCGAGGTTGAGGAGGACACAGTCGGCAGGACCCAGTACTACTGCGGGTCCAAAGAGGAGGAGGGAGTGACTTTTTACCTTACCTATTTCATGCATCATTTTTATCTTACATACATTGAGGACAATGCATGAGATAGGTATGGGGGGGTATGTACTAACATAGGACTTTTTATTTTCTTTATAGGATTTTTTTTTTTTTTTTAGGATTTTTATTTTTTTTAGGTCTTCCATTTTATTTTTAGATTTTATTTAGATTTTCCACTTTCTTTTTAGATTTTACCTTTTCTTTTAGAAAAATTAAAAAAAATAATAAAAAATAATAAAAAAAAAAACTTTTTGAATTAAGAGACAAAGTTTTGATCTATTTTTAAGAAAATTAAGATGTATCTTAGAAATTAAGAAAGCCTTAATTATGACATCTTAAACCTAGTTGAAATAATAGATCTTGTTGGAAATTATAGGCTAAGTAAGAAAAATTGGTGAGATATTTTTATCTTGAATTTTTTGCCTTAGATAAGTATGCACTTCACACTTACACATTTCTTGGGATGGAAACAAGACCAAAAATGCCATATAAATAAAAAAAAAGAAAAAGAAAAAAAAATTAAATAAAACATCACCTATTAAGCTGGAGAATTGTGCCTCAAGAAGCATGATTATTCACGCCTAACGGTGGTAAAGGAAATAAATAATCCCCCTTAGTTATGTGGCCTTTTTTACTCGAGACCTTAAACCCGAGGGATGTTTTCTCATCTGGTGCCCTAAGACCGTCTGGTTTGGGAGTCATCGGTTAAAGGCTCGCTACAAGGGTAAACTAGAAAGCCTAGACTAAGGGAAGAATAAAAAAAAAAAGAAAAAAATATATATATATATAGATAAATAAATGGCTTTATGGTTGGAGTTGAAATCCCAGAAATCTTCACGAGCACGGTGTGCATATTATCTAGGTTTTATGAAAGATAAAATATTCAATCCAATTTTGAACTCTTACCTTAATTGAAAACAAGATCTTGCATGGATACTAAGTTTAAGGAAGAATAATTATAGGTGGACTTATGACCTAGGATCACTTATATTTTTGCAAAAATAGTTCGTAAACTTGTCTCTTATTCAAAATGCGTTTTCAAAACACTAACATTTGTTTTCTTTCTTTATGGATTTTGTGGGTGTAATCCGCTGAAAACCCTCAGGAGACAACACTCATCCTCTAGGGTAACCTAGAGGTTTAACGGCTTGTTGCACATGCTCAGTGCAATCGCGTCACCTGCGAAAGTGGTGTAATAAAATTGGTAGTTTAGATTTTCTTTTTCTTTGTTTTGCTCGGGACGAGCAAAGAATAAGTGTGGGGGTGTGATTGTGATCCAATATTGCATATTTTACCTCATTATTCCCATGCATTTTTGTAATAAATATATGATTTTTACTCATCTTCTCTATATATTTGCAGGTTCACACTCTAATGGAGAGATAACCCAATAATCACTTTAATTAGCAATAATTAAAGGGATTAAATCCAAGATTAAGATAAAGCCCAAATTTGAATCCCAGATCCAGAGAGATCCGCGCAACAACTCAAGATTCTAGAAGGCCACGTGGATAACAACTTCGCAACCAACCTGCAACAGAATTCTGTTGCCCAACAACCTTCAAGTTGCCGCAGAATCTGGGAGTTTGCCGCAATTTGGCGACAGATCTGGGTCAGTTGGATCTCGGATTTTGCGCCAACAACCTGGATCTCGAAGCTTCTCTCTGAGCCTATAAATACTGCACCTGGACCTGCGAGCAAAGACGGAACAGAGAAGAGAGGAGAAATTGTTAGTTGTTGTAATTTTCATAGGTTTTTCTCTAGGTTTAGTTCTTTAGATCCCTCTTCTTCTTCCCTAGAATTCATTGCAAGAGAGAGTTGTAAGAGAGAGAGAGCTTGTATATCAAGGAGTGACAACTTGAAGCAATGCAAGGATTGATCCATTCTCTACTCCTCTACTTGAGCTTGGTTCTAGTTTAATTGCTTTCTTTATGTGCTTTCTTTACTTTCTTGCAATTTACTTCATGCTTTGCTTTTATTTGTTAATGGCTTGTAGCTAATTTTTCTATCATGTACTAGCTAACCACTAGCCTTGCCATCTTCACTAACTCATGTGTGATTGCTATAGTTCATCTTGCAAGTTGGATGGTCTTCTCTTCTCCGATGGGTTAAACCACCCTTCATTTACATGAGAAAGTAATTAGATCAACACACAAGACAAAACCTATGCCGATGGAGTGACAACATGAGGCACGCCTTCACTATCACGGAGTTTAGTAAGTATTGGTAAGGTAGTAAGGTAAGCTAGTCATGGTTTGTTTTCTTCCATTTCATTCTTTCTAGTGTTAATACCAAATCCAATCTTGATTTCTTTTCCACTTTCCATCATGAACATATTCATCCATTTTTTCATTTCTTGTTCCATGATTGTTTTATTATATTAAGCATAGAAGACAATTCGTTTACATTTCTTCACTACGATTCGTAACGCTTCTATCGCTAGCTCTCCTTGAGAATCGACTCGGTATAGCCTTATGCTATAGCGGAGATAGGAAAGGATACATCGATACATTTACATAAACCTTTCTCGTCTTAATCAGAAACCATAAGACTATTAATATGAAAATAATGATATATATAATACAAATAATAACCATAATAGTAACAACAACAACAATAATAACACTAATTAAAATAATAATAGTAAATGATAATAATAACAACTAATAATAATATAATAAAAACAATATTAACACTAATAATTAACAGTAATCATAATATTAATAGAAACAACATTATTAATAAAAATCACATGAATAATATTAAAAATAAATATTAATCATAATGGGATAATAATAGTGGGAATAACTACTACCAATAATAATAACTAAAATAAATAATAATAAGTAGCAGAAATGGTAATGAATAATAACAGTCCAAATAATTATTTAATAGTTCAAAATAATTTGTATATTTAATAATAATAAGTATTAACCAAGTTAACAAATAATTATAAAATAATCAGTAAAAATACTTAGAAAAATAAAAATATAGTATTTTAAACTAGAGATATTACAATATGTATTGTTAAGAGTTTTGATGTATAGAAGTATGTGTGTGTGTGTGTGTACATATATGTATAAGTTTTGTGTAGTGATGTGTATATAGGTGTATATATATTTACTTAGAGACTCGGTACAGTAATGCACAGTCTAATCGACTAACATGACAGTATAGTCGACAATGGGACCACTAGTAGATGTGTACATTGACATTTGACTCAGACTAGTCAACTAACATCTCAGTATAGTCGACTAGTAGTATTTTATAGAAACTAGGTTGTGCTAGACTAGTCGACTAATATCTCTATTAGTCGACTAATAAGTGTCAACAGAAAATTAGATGAGACAGACTAGTCGACTGATTTTCTTTATTAGTCAACTAATTCGAACCGACTTCAAATTAAATTTCTTTCTATTAATCGACCTATTAGTCGACTAATATGTGCAGTAGAGCTTCATTCTGATTGGACACCAACTCCACTCTCTCTACCCTATGTGTGTGCGTGTGTTCTTTGGGGTTATTTTCTCTCATTCTTTTCACTCTATTTTCTTAGTCTCCTCCCCTTTAGTGCTAGGTCAGTACCCTTAAAAAGAGAAAGAATAGACAGAGAAACTAAAGAAGAACTTAAAAATTTCACCTTTTGATGAGAAGACCAGTTAGGAGAACTCATCAGCTCCTCAACCTCTAAATCATCTTCTTCTTGGTTGGTTGATTATCATTAATTTTGCATATTTTTATCATAGTTACACATCTTAATTGAAATAAAACTCTACTATTTAACCTATTTATTGTTTAATGGTGTGCATATTGTAATTAATGGAGATGAGAAGAAAAAGCCCATTATCTTCCAACTAATTCAAATTTTTGAAAATTTATTTTCTACCTCAAAGAATCAACGAAGATATACTTGAATCCAGAGATTCAGATACAATTATATCAGGATATTACAGGGCAAAAGAAAGATAGAAGCCAGTAGCTGAAAGCATGTGATTCTGTCGCGTTTCTGTGGCAAAACTCAGCCCCTGGGTCAGCGTTTGATCTGGGGCTGAGATCAAATTGGGACTCTGTCTTTTCTCTTATAAATACCCCACCAGAGTTAGAGGAAAAGAAGAGAGTAAAAGTTAGGATTCTCCCTTTAGTTTTAGTTTAGGATTTTTCCTTCTTTTTCTTTTTCTTTTTCTTTTTCATGTAATTTCTGTTTCTTTATAGATCTAGGATAAGCATAAAGAGAGATTCATGAGAAAATGAGAGAAATATTTGTAAAAGACAGTGACAATTTATGAATGTTTTACTCTTTTCTCTTAATCATTTTTTCCTCTTTAATCTTTTCTAAATGAGTAGCCAATTTTTTTAAATATGTCTAACTTACTACTAACTCACTATCCTATTTACTCTTGTTTGATTTGTATCCATGTAAATCTAATAGCCTCAATTAGGATTTGCTCTTACAAGAGACACTGATGGCTCAAGATGATGGATTCTAACTTTCAAAATTCTATATCATTTCTTGCTTATTCTCTACAATTTTTAATGATGTAAGTAGAATGTAATGTGAATCAGATCTTATAGGCCACACTGTGAAAGCCCTCAAATCAATGTCAGTAGTGTTGGCCCAAAGGCCTTCCACCCTAGTTTTGATGATGATTAACTCATGTAGTTATGTTTACTAATATTCTTGTGTTTTTAGTCTCAGATCTTATAACAAGATGTTAGTTTGGTGATAGCTTCAACAAGAGGTGTTTGGAAGCTTCACAAGTGATTTCAGGGCTCAAGTTTCAAGATCACACATTGCCTAGCCCATGGATGGAGTTTTGGATCGGGTCTACTTGAAGATGGAGATCGTCAAGAAGACTTAGGTATCCTAGTTTTAGTTTAGTGCGTTTAGATCCAATTGTAAAGATAAGTATAGTTGATATGCTCAAGTGCACAATACACATACACGTTTTATGTTTGGTTTTTGATTTTCATGAATAGTTGATCAAAACAAGTTTAAATGATTTTTATGTATATTAGATGTGTTCAATATACATACATGCTTACATGACTTATACAAACTTATTTTGACTTTCCTATTCATGTATTGAAAAATTCAAGTTTGATAAAATACATGTTTTGGTTTTTGGTAAAAAATGTTAAAACACAAAAATAGTTCATATTGATTGATATTTGAGCTAAACTTTTTATCACACGTTTATATATCAATGCAAAATGATAAAACTATTTTTTGGTATTTTTACAAGACTTAAAAGAATTTTTAGATATATTTTTAACATATGTTTCTGCCCCAGAACAGTGGCTGACAGGCCAGGTCGGCCGACCGCACGGGTCGACCGTACCAAGGGCCGGTCGACCCTTGCGGTCGACCGACGTGCACAAGCTTGTGCACGTTTGGCAGTCACAGGGACGGTCGGCCGGGCGGCCGACCGGACCAGAGAGCTCTGCTCTCTGTTTATTTCGGTCGGCCGGGCGGTCGACCGAGATGGCCCAACGGTCATAATTCTGACCGTTGGCGGTCGGCTGGCCGGCCGACCGCTAGCCTGTCAGGCTGCCAGATCAGCCTAACGGCTAGTTTCTGTTTTGGCCTATATAAACCCCAATTCTTTGGGATTTTGGCCAAGGTTTTTACAAGAGAAAAATTACAGTTTCCCCAGAGTTTAAAATAAGTTTTCAAAAGTGTTTTTGGGCTTTAAACTTCCAATCTTATTTGTTTTAGGTTTTTGGAAAAATCAAAGAAAAGAGTATTTTGGGAGATTTGTCTTGGCTTTCATTTTCTATCTTTTACAAGAGTTTTCCCAAGTTTCTTTCTTTGAGTTTTTGTTTTCCAAACACCTAGTTTTCCACACTTGAGTTTATCATACTATCCTATTCTATTAGGATCTTTGTTTAGTAGAAAATGAGATTGTTTGAGGTTGATTGAGCCTCCAAGATTGTACACCCTTGCTTTTGTTGTATCCCTCTTTGGTAGAGGTTGATCGGGTGATTGGTTTGCTCCCTCTTTGGTAGAGGTTGAGGCTTGTGGTTTGCTCCCTCTAGTGAGAGGTGGAGTTTGGTTTGTAAACCCTCTTCGGTAGAGGTGTTGATTGGTTGTTGTTTGGCTACGGGCCTACCCCTCGGTTGTGAGGCGGTGTTTGAGAGAGGAGTTCGGTACTCCCTTTGTTGTAACAAATCCTCCTCGGTGGAGGTTCCCTCGGTGGGAGATAGTGGATTGGAAATCCTTCACGGTGGTGAAGACGGGGATGTAGAGCTAGGGGCTCGAACCTCGAAACATATCTTGTTGTTAGCATGTGATCCATTGTCTCTCTAACCCTATCTCTCTTTTAATTGTGCAAAGCATCATTCATTCATTCATATCATATATTGCTTGTGTTGCCTTGCATCTTTTATATTGTTCATCCTTATATGCTTGGCTTGCTTGTGTGTGTGCCTCACTTGTACTTAACCACAAGAGCTTCATATAGCACCTCAACCCATATTTAGGGGAATCAAGAGGAGTTAGTCCAGAGCCCTTCACGAGGAATTCGGCTACACTTGTGTGTTGTATTAAGTGTGATTGCAAAATTGTTTTAAGCTTTCGCATTTAGCGCACTTAGTTTATAGATTAGCACTTACACCTATTCACCCCCCTCTAGGTGTTTTTTCAATTGGTATCAGAGCCTACGCTCCTGATATTAGGCTTAACATCTTAGGAATGAGATCCTTTGTTTACTAATCTTGTTTGCATTTGCTTGTTTGCACACTCATATAGTTTACCATGGACTTCATGACCCCACCTAGTTTTGACCCTTCCAACATTGTTGTTTGGAAGTATAGGATGTCCATTTACTTTCAAACCCTAGGTTATAAGGTTCACCTTGCCATTACTAAGGAATCCTTCCTTAGTGATAGCAAGCATATAGGGGCCAATGCACAAGCCCTAGAGGCCATTAGAAGCACGCTACCTAAAGATTATCTTATGCATGTTTCTAACCTTGATTCCGCCTTTGCAGTGTGGAACAAGTTGACCACAACCACCACCTCCGAGCTTCAATTGCCAATCCAACAAGAAGAGGAGTCTAGTGGAGAATCCGACTCTCAATGCTTAATGGTCCAAGGGAATGACTCCCTTGAGGTACATTCGGAATCTCAACTAGATAGTGATGATTGTGCTAGTTCTTCAAATGATTATGTTGATGCCCATGCCTTGAATGAAGAACTATCTATAGTTTGTGAAAAATTAATTGAAAAATATAATTTGTTGGAAAAGAAGACTTTTGCTTTAAATAAAGAAAATGAAAAATTGTCTTCTAAAATTGAGATTGTTTTGCAAGAGAACGAAAAGGTTTCTAGTGAATGTGACTCACTTAGATCTCAACTTGAACTTGCAATAAAAGAAAATAAAGTTTTAAAATCTAAAAATGATTGTGAAACACTTTTGAAGAAAAATGAAAATTTGTCTTCAAGAGTTGATTTTGTTTTAAAAGAAAATGTTGTTTTGAAAAATAAAATAATTTCTATTTCAAATGATTTAGATGCTTGTTTAAAGAAAAATGATTGTTTGCAAAATAAGATTGATTCTCATGTTTGCCATGCTAGGGTAGCTTCACCTAGATCACCCCTTGCATACACTTCTTCTTCTAAGATTAATGATGATATTTGTTTGTTGAAGAAGAAAGTGGATTGTTTGGGCTCCACTATGAGCCAATGTGCCATGAACCACTCACGTTTGGAAACCTTGGTTCGAAAGAAACAATTTCCATCCTTTATGCATGCACACCCTCCACGGCATACACATGCTTCTCACGGACACCATCATCACAAGTATGCTCATGTGTACACTTGTACACATTGTGGACGTAAGGGCCACCTTACTAAATTTTGCTATGATCGTATACATGTTTCTAATTTAGCAAATAAGTTTGTTTGGGTTAGAGAAGGTACTAACCCCATGGACCCAATAAGATATGGGTACCAAAGACCACCCCTAGAGTTTATGATGTAGGTGTGGGCTCTCGCATGACGTGAGAGTTATGGTACCTTAGAGTGGATGCGTTCCGAGCTTCATGGAAATCAATTGGATGCATCACTTTCAAGGGATGTTTGGTGGAGATGACCACCATGGTTTGGAGTACTAGAGAGGTGCCTTCATCGGTTTTGGTATCGAATCTCTAACTCCTTATTTATTGTTTACATGCTTTCATATTTTTGTTTATAGCATGTTTGGATGTTTATATGATCATTATGTTAATACCATGTTTATTAGATCATTGACATACATGTATAGCATTTTGAGACACTCATGTTTTATATGGATCATATTTTTGTGTTCTCACCTTTATTTAGCTATCATGTTTAGCATAGGTTTAATAACATGTGGATTTATATAATAATCATGTTTATGTTCGTTTATCATGATGATTTTTGTCTTATTTTTGATGCTTCATGATTTGAATATATGTTTAAATGTTAGTTTTCATTAAGACTAGATATATACTTGTACATATAGTGGGTCACAAATAAATCTATATATGTTTGAGCTTGAATGCTTATTTGTTCCCATTAAATGTGTTAGTATAGTCTAGTTTTGATGATTCATACATTTTAAACTTGTATTCTTATTTTTGGATTTGTTTTATGTGTATGAGTTTTTCATTTCATGTTTATGTTTATTTTGTCTAAACTTTAAGATATATATGTATACCCCTTGAGTCATTTGCTTTTCATGCAAATCTTTATTATGGACTCAAATTGTGTTTAGAGATATGTATGTATACTTCATGTTTGACAAAACATACATATGCCTTGATATGAAAATTTGTTTTGGTGAAAATTTAGTTTTTCTTGATTTCGTGTTTATTTGTTTAACTTCATGTATATGTCTATTTTATCCAAATTATTATTATACATATACATCCTTTTTGAGTTACGTGCCTTAATGCATATATCTTTGTGGACTCGTTGTGTTTGGATATGTATGTATACTTTAGTTTGTATAGGACATACATATACCTTGAAGATTAAACAGTTTTGATGATTTTCATGTTTTCTTGTTTCAAGGAATATTGAGCTTATTGACCATCTTTCATGATCATGTTCTTCACATTGTATTTGTACACTCACATCTCTTATTTACTCATGTTTTGTTTTCATGAGTCATATTTATGCTTCATTATCTTGAGTGTTGACTATCATGTGGATTTCATATTTTATGAAAAACTATTTTGTTTTATTCCTTACTTGAAGGATTTCATACTAGTTAACAAAACTTTTCATTTTAACTAGTTCGTATTCTTCGTTTTGATATGAGTTATACCATGCTTATTTTGTTGTTCAAATTAGTATCATTGAACTCTTTCAATTGGTATCAATTTTGATCTTATTGTATACTCATATGTTTTTATGTATGTATGCGTTTAAATTCTAATTGTATCAATGTCAATTGGTATCTAATTTTCATACATATATATTTGTTTATGCTAAGCTTGAAAACCTTAATGATTATCCTATATCAATTGATTATTTTTTAATTGGTATCAAGCCTACGCATTGTTTTAGTTTGTATTTCATAAAGGGGGAGAAAATTTGACTTTCTTATTTCAATTGGTATTTGATTTCCACTCCCACACTTTATGATTGGAAATTTGATGTTTATTTTAAGCATATGATGTCACAATCAAAATTATTTATATGGCTTAAAAAGAAAAAATACTATCTTTTGATATCAAGATGTTTATTTGAATATGTTGTAAAATTGGTATCTCAAAATTTTGTTTTAAAAATAAATACAAAAGTTTTGATTTGTATTGACTATATGCAAGGAGAGCTTAACATCTCTTCTGCATATAGATTCATGTTGAGTGTATTTGTATTGAGGAGCTTGACATCTCTTCTTTATGTGATACACGTGTGTAAGGGGAGCTTCACATCTCCGCTTATGCATTACATAATATGTGTTATGTGAATTGGGGCTTGTCATCCCTTCTTCATGTAATGCATATGTGTAGGGAAGTTAACTTAGCGTCTTCCTCTTCATGAATGTATATAGCATATACCATTTGTTGATTGACCTATGTTTACTTTCAATTGGTATCAAGATGCTTCATTGACACATTTTCAATTGATATCTTAATTGATTGTCACCCCTATTTGGTTTTGTTTTTGTGTTAGACAAAAAGGGGGAGAAAAATTATTGATTTGGTTTTGCTTTTACCCTTTATTGATGATTGTTTCTTTGTATTAAAAAGGGGAGAAAGATTTTGTTTTGTCTTGGTTTTTACCCCTTTTGTTGATGATTGACAAAAAGGGGGAGAAAGATTTTGAGTTTGTTTGAGATTTATATATGCATAGTTATGTTTTTGCATATATTTAAGTTTAATTGTGTAATTTTTAATTGGTTTCTAGAGCATGCTTTATTTTGAATATTTCATTTGGTATCTAGAGCATCTTGTTTATGCATTGTCATTCATGCATATTTATGTTTATTTGTTTTATGCATGAGTTAAGGGGGAGCTTCTTTGAAGCTTAACTTTAATCCATGCATATATAACTCCATGAGTTTTGCCATCATCAAAAAGGGGGAGATTGTTGGCCCAAAGGCCTTCCACCCTAGTTTTGATGATGATTAACTCATGTAGTTATGTTTACTAATATTCTTGTGTTTTTAGTCTCAGATCTTATAACAAGATGTTAGTTTGGTGATAGCTTCAACAAGAGGTGTTTGGAAGCTTCACAAGTGATTCCAGGGCTCAAGCTTCAAGATCACACATTGCCTAGCCCATGGATGAAGTTTTAGATCGGGTCTACTTGAAGATGGAGATCGTCAAGAAGACTTAGGTATCCTAGTTTTAGTTTAGTGTGTTTAGATCCAATTGTAATGATAAGTATAGTTGATATGCTCAAGTGCACAATACACATACACGTTTTATGTTTGGTTTTAGGTTTTCATGAATAGTTGATCAAAACAAGTTTAAATGATTTTTATGTATATTAGATGTATTCAATATACATACATGCTTACATGACTTATACAAACTTATTTTGACTTTCCTATTCATGTATTGAAAAATCCAAGTTTGATAAAATACATGTTTTGATTTTTGGTAAAAAATGTTAAAACACAAAAATAGTTCATATTGATTGATATTTGAGCTAAACTTTTTATCACATGTTTATATATCAATGCAAAATGATAAAACTATTTTTGGGTATTTTTACAAGACTTAAAAGAATTTTTAGATATATTTTTAACATATGTTTATGCCCCAGAACAGTGGCTGACAGGCCAGGTCGGCCGACCGCACGGGTCGACCATACCAAGGGCCGGTCGACCCTTGCGGTCGACCGACGTGCACAAGCTTGTGCACGTTTGGCAGCCACAGGGATGGTCGGCCGGGCGGCCGACCGGACCAGAGAGCTCTGCTCTCTGTTTATTTCGGTCAGCCGGGCGGTCGACCGAGATGGCCCAACGGTCATAATTCTGACCGTTGGCGGTCGGCCGGCCGGCCGACCGCTAGCCTGTCAGGCTGCCAGATCAGCCTAACGGCTAGTTTCTGTTTTGGCCTATATAAACCCCAATTCTTTGGGATTTTGGCCAAGGTTTTTACAAGAGAAAAATTACATTTTCCCCAGAGTTTAAAACAAGTTTTCAAAGTGTTTTTGGGCTTTAAACTTCCAATCTTATTTGTTTTAGGTTTTTGAAAAAATCAAAGAAAAGAGTATTTTGGGAGATTTGTCTTGGCTTTCATTTTCTATCTTTTACAAGAGTTTTCCCAAGTTTCTTTCTTTGAGTTTTTGTTTTCCAAACACCTAGTTTTCCACACTTGAGCTTATCATACTATCCTATTCTATTAAGATCTTTGTTTAGTGGAAAAGAGATTGTTTGAGGTTGATTGAGCCTCCAAGATTGTACACCCTTACTTTTGTTGTATCCCTCTTTGGTAGAGGTTGATCGGGTGATTGGTTTGCTCCCTCTTTGATAGAGGTTGAGGCTGTGGTTTGCTCCCTCTAGTGAGAGGTGGAGTTTGGTTTGTAAACCCTCTTCGGTAGAGGTGTTGATTGGTTGTTTTTGGCTACGGGCCTACCCTCGGTTGTGAGGCGGTGTTTGAGAGAGGAGTTCGGTACTCCCTTTGTTGTAACAAATCCTCCTCGGTGGAGGTTCCCTCGGTGGGAGATAGTGGATTAGAAATTCTTCACGGTGGTGAAGGCGGGGATGTAGAGCTAGGGGCTCGAACCTCGAAACATATCTTGTTGTTAGCGTTTGATCCATTGTCTCTCTAACCCTCTCTCTCTTTTAATTGTGCAAAGCATCATTCATTCATTCATATCATATATTTCTTGTGTTGCCTTGCATCTTTTATATTGTTCATCCTTATATGCTTGGCTTGCTTGTGTGTGTGCCTCACTTGTACTTAACCACAAGAGCTTCATATAGCACCTCAACCCATATTTAGGGGAATCAAGAGCAGTTAGTCCAGAGCCCTTCACGGGGAATTCGGCTACACTTGTGTGTTGTATTAAGTGTGATTGCAAAATTGTTTTAAGCTTCCGCATTTAGCGCACTTAGTTTCTAAATTAGCACTTACACCTATTCACCCCCCCCCCCTTCTAGGTGTTTTTTCAAGTAGTTGCCAAAGATCCAATGTGAGGTAATCATCTAAAGAAGTAAGTATGTTAGTGAGAGCTATTAGTAGGAAAGTTATCATGAACTCTTTTTCTCTTTGAAATTCTTTTAAAACCCATTTAAAATTATTTTGTTTTCTTCTTCTACTTTTCTTCTTTTGATTTCATTTTCTTTTCACTTTTTTCTTTTTGAAACAAAGAAGAGTTTTTAACCAGTTTAGTGAAAATACCAAAATGCTTCTTAGTATCCTTCTTTCTGGATCACGACCCACATAGCTACTTGCAATAGTGGTAAAATTGAGAGAAGCTAGAGCAAAATTTTTAATTTCAAAATACATATTTCAGTGTCTTGATTTTTTCCATTCAAATTTTAGCGTCGTTGCCGGGGAGAGAACGGTATTTCTTTTTGTCTTACTAATCGATTAACATTTTCTTTTCTGTTTGTGCAAAAGGATAAATTACAGGAAATACAAGCTGCAGAAGAACCTTAGTTGTCCTATGCCATTGCTCAAGAAAGCAGAGCACAGAGCTCACTGAATTGTCGTAGAAACGCGAAAAAATCCGTGTTTGCATGGTAGTTTAGTTGGCCTACTGACCAATTTTTTCAGGGGCTGCTACATTGCAAAATTTATATTCTGCTACTATTAGTTTTCCATGGTATTTGACATTGCTCATTGTTTCTAATTCAACAGTAACCCATTAGTTAAAAATTCAAAAAAGGTTAGACTTTGTATTTTAGGACATTTGTCTAATTTCATTATTTTTTATTACTGTTGAAGAGTGCTAGAGTAAGATACGTCGGCACAACATTTAACATAGAAAACATTCTTGTGTGATTTACATTGCTGTGAGTGTTACTTTTTGCTAAATATTTGCACAAGTTGCATGAAAATGAATTAAGGGCAAATTCCAAAAGCAAGATAAGGTGAGGGAGTCATTACCCCCCTAGCTTGAAAATCATCTCCACTACACTCATAATTTAAGCCTAATTAAAAATTGAATAGACATTGGTTCTAGGGACATCTCAGACTCAATAGAAGATTGACCTCGGGAGGAGGTTGTTAGAGTTTGACTCTAATCAAATCAGTGTTTAAGATTAGAGATTAAAAGACAAGATCCTCGAAGATTCAGTAGTTTGGCGTTATTAAGACTCGTTACTCTGCATGAATACCTCTCAGTGCTCGCCCTTACTTGGCCGATTAAGTTAGCATCAGATTCTTGTAATAACTCTCTCCTAGACAGTCAGCCACTTAGGCGTCATCTAGGTCCAAGGTCTACTCTAGAATAGGCTTGATTTTTCTTTCTTTTTATTTGTTTGTTCGTTTTCTTTATTTTCTATGAAAAGGATTATAACCCAATTTTTTTCCATTTTGATATGAATCCATGTCACCCAAACCTTTTTTGACTCGGATATCTCTAACCCAGCTGTAAATAACATGAACCAAAATATGTTGGATTTATTTTATCTGACTCAATATAACTCCATCTCCTGAATTATGACCAAGATTGGTACAATCATCTCCACTCTTCATAGAGTCAGTGGGGACACACCTCCTCTGAGTTGAATTGTCAACCACCTTTTCCATAATCTTTTCCTAATTCTGCTTCATATCCTCTTTATTAAGATCAACCCACCGAAGAAAAATCTGAATTGACAAAGAGTGTTGAACTCACAATTTTCATAATGTCCTCAAAACTTTCAAGATCAAGATTCATACTCCGTTTTTCAAGTCCCATCGCAACAAGATGAAGAACCAATTGACTTGGAAAATAGAATAGAAGCCATGATTTAGTCTCAAAATGATTTCAACAAGTGCATCAATAGGCTAAAAGTAGAAATAAGTCAGTTGTTCAACCCAACGAATAATAGTAATAAGGAAACTCTACCTAACCAATTATTGACCATTCCAGATATCGCCAGGCATATTGATACGACCCAAGAATCGTGGTGTTCTAGAAATTTTTGATAACTCAAAGCAAGATTCAATTTTATCACAACATCTTGAACTTGACCAATACCAAAACTTTGAGAACCACATTGATAATTGGGCAAGTTATAACTTCAATAAAATTTAACTTAAATATGAATGAAAAAAAATTTTGTGATTCACTTTCAAATTTTGAATCAACGTTGCCTCCGCATATCCCTACTCGATTTGAACCATATTCCCGATCCAACATTGATTCATGCACATATAAATCTTAAACTTGAATTCCCAGTCTTACAAAGTCACATTTCATTGATGGGAAATGAATGTGAACCCAATTTTTTTATTTGGACCAAACTCTTGATCCAATTTCGACTCTCAAATCTTTACTTGATTTAAATCAATTCCCTAAGTCAGTACTGGTTCCTTCACCTTTCAATCCTGAGCTCAAATCAATCATTTCACCAAATCACATTCAATTGTTGGACCAAGATGTAGGATAATATAACTCTGAGATAATTTACCAAGATTAGGAATGTGACCGGAATAACTTTCATGATAGGATCTTTCATGATCCTATTCAATTCGAGGGTTATAAAACTTTTAACAGGATAGATGTCAAATGTGAGTTCATGTGAACTCTATATTCATTTGATTGGGCAGCAATTCCCGCCCCAATCAGACCACCACCGAACTACCACCCTGAGGTGATATTTTTCTTCTCTCTCTATTTTTCATGCATACGCATATTCACGATGCATTGAGGACAATCCATGAGATAGGTATGAGGGAGGGTTTTACTAACATAGGTTTTTCTTTTTTGTATAATTAAAAAAATTCATTTTCTTTTAGGATTTTCTCTTTTCTTATTTTCAAACTTTTAGATAAGAAAATTTTTGTTTCTTTTAAAAAAGAAAGCTTTTTGAAATAAGAGAAAAAATTTGATTTATTTTTCTGTAAATATTAAGTTGATCTTAAGAATTAGGGGAACCATAATTATGATTTCTTTAGAGAATTGTTTGATTTTTAGGATACGGAGGAAGATTGGAAAGATGATTTTATCTTGAAATTTTTTTGCCTTGGAAAAGTATACACTTCACACTTGCACATTTATGAGATTGAAACAAAGACTTGAGACCAAAAATTATATTAAAAAATAAAAAATTAAAAAATAATATATGTGGCACTAATTAAGGTGGGTAATTATGCCTAAGTAAGCATGATTATCATGCTTAACAGTGGTCAAAACAAATAAACTTTTAGTTTTTTGGCCTTATTTACTCAAATCTTTAAGTCCGAGGGATTAGGAGTCACTGGCTAAAGGCCCACTACGCGGGTAAATTAGAGTAAAACTAAGAAAAAATCGTATAATTAATTAAACATAAAAATGGTTGATAGTTAGAGCTGAAATCCTAAAAATTTTTACCATCACCGAGTACATATTATCTAGGCTTTATACAAGATCAAATGATTGCTTCAATTTAATTTCTTACCTTGATTGATAACAAGTTCTTACATGGAGACTAAGTTAAAAATGATTAGTTTGGTGATCTTATGACTTTTGATCACTTAAATTTTTACAAGAATTCTTCAAAGATTTTCTCTCTTTCAAAATGTGTTATCGAAAATACTAACACTTTATTTTCTTTCTATTATAGATTTTGTGGGTATAATCTACAGAAAATCCTTAGGAGACTATACCTTCTCCTTCCTAGAGGCTTAAAATCTTGCTGCACATACTCAATATAGTCGCGTGACCTGCGAAAGTGATTTAATAAACTGTTAGTCTTAGTCTTAGTCTTAGATTTTTGCTCGAGGACAAGCAAAAGATAGGTCTGAGGGTGTATCCATTAATGTTGCATATTTTTATCGCAGTTCCACATTTTAGTTATAATAAAACTGAGCTATTTAGCCTATTTATTGTCTAACAGTGTGCAAGTTGTAATTAATGGAGATGGAGAAGAAAAATGAATTAATTTGGATTTTTTTAGATTTATTTTCTAACCTAAAGAATCAAGGAAGATATGCTTAAATTTAGAGATCCAGATACAATTATATCAGGATATTACGGGGCAAAAAAAGATAGAAACCAATAGCTGAAAGCGCGAGATCCAAGGAACTAAGATTGTCGTGAATCCACGTTTTCACGGCAAAATCTCAACCCCTGGATCAGCATTTGATCCAGGCCTGAGATCAAATTGGGACTCTGACTTTTCTCTTATAAATACCCTATCAAAGGCAGAGAAAAAGAAGAGAGCAGAAGCCAGAATTCTCCCTCTAGTTTTAGTTTAGGATTTTTCTTTCTTTTTCTCTTTATTTTTTCATATAATTTTCTATTTCTTTATAGATCTAGGATCAGAATAGAAAGGAATCATGAGCAAAAGAGAGAAATATTTGTAATAGGTAGTGACAATGTATGAATGTTTTACCCCTTTCTCTTCATCATTTTTTTCTCTTTAATCTTTTCTAAATTAGTAGCTAATTTCTTTTGACATGACTAACTTGCTATTAACCCACTATCCTATTTACTCTTATTTGATTTATATCTGAATCTAATAGTCTCAATTAGACCTTGCTCTTGCAAGAGCCACTATGGCTTATAATGATGGATTCTAACTCTTAAATTCTCTATATCATTTCATGCCTATTCTCTACAGTTTTTGATGATGTAATGTAGAGTGGAGATCTTATGGGCTACACTGTGAAAGCCTTCAAATCAAGGTCAGTAATTGCCAATGATCCAATTTGAGGCAATCATCCAAAAAGATAAGTATGTTAGTGGGAGTTATTAGGAGGAAAGTTAGCCATGAATACTTTTCTCTTTGATTTCTTTCAAAAACCCATTTAAAATCACTTCTTGTTCTTCTTTTATTTCTTTATTCACTCCTCTTCTGATTTCATTTTGTTTTCATTTTTCTTTTTTGAAACAAAGAAGAGTTTTTAACCGGTTTAGTGAAAATATCAAAATGCTTCTAGCATCACTCTTTGTGGATCACGACCCGCATAACCACTTGCTATAGCGGTAGAATTGAGAGAAGCCAGAGCAAAATTTTTGATTTCACAATACATAATTCAGTGTCTTGGCTTTTTCCAACCATTGGCAAAGGCAATTCTTTGTCTTTTGGTTGCCACTTGCCATATTCTTGATGTTTAGAATTTCACCATGAGTAAACTCATGACTTGTATTTTATTTTTATGCTTAGATTAACTAAGATTTATATAAGTGCATTCCATGATCTTTAGCTCATACCCATATGAATCTAGAGTAGTGTAGACCATAAAAATGTTACTTTTATGAGATTTATAAAAGAGATGAGTTAAAGATGAATTGAAAATGTAAGTTTCAGATTGATAACATGCTTAGTTCTAAATGAGATTCATATACGTAAACCATATGTTTGATAGTTTGATTTTTACATGAATGATGGACTTACTAGATTTATAACAAGTTGACACACACACACACACACACACACACACACAGAGAGAGAGAGAGAGAGAGATAGACTTGTGCAGTTTCAGAAGGATTCGAGCCTGATCTTTCCCGCTCAAATACCAACATCCGACATTCAAATACATGATCCACTCCGGTAAAGTTGATCTATATTATTTAAAGTAACTAAAAATAAAAAATCAAGTGTTTTGAATACTTTTTTGCCCATCTATCAAGCAGCGCAAAATGGATGGCTGAAAGAAGTGAGTTGTTAGATCTATGTCTTTAGACATACAAATTCTCGTTCCGGCTATTTGATCATGATCTAAACATTTAAAAACCATTACAAACCAATTTTTTTTAGGTTACAAATGTTCTACACCGTTAAACTAACCAACTCACTAATTAGGCCGTCCGTTTTTACCCTACTTGATACATGAGCAAAAAGTATTTAAAATACTTAATTTTTAGTTTATAAATACTTAAAATAATATATATCAGTTTCAAGGGAATGGATCTTGTATTCAGATGATGTGTGATTGTATTTGAGTGTGAAGGATTTGGGCTCGAATCCTTCCGAAATTACACAAGTTTACACACACACATACATATGTATGTATGTATATGGGATCTAGAAAATGAAGGAGTTAACTATTATGTTGTAGAGGTCATGTATTAATTGATTTGAATTATTTGAAATTGAAATCATGTTTGGTGTGATATATGAATTTAGTTCATGTTTGATATTTGTATTCACCGATATCGTAGAGTATGAATGGAATTTGGTTTATGATGGTTGGAAGTGATTTGCCATTTGTGGATTAGGGAGATATAAATGATGCCATTTGTGGATAAAAGGGATGCAAATGAGGTTCGTGGATAAGGGGGATTGTGAACTATAGCAAACAATAACGATTGTAAATAATGATGGTTTATGTATGTGGATGTGTTTACCGTTTGTGTTGCTCACATATGATATTTGTGTTAAATAGTGTATTTTTATGATTATTATTATATCAAGTACTGTGTCGTGCATTTCTATGTTGTTATTGTTATTTACCATGCATACGTCTATCATGCTTCCTTTCAATGTTATATTTTCTTTATTTGTGAACACCTCTTAGTTACCTCCTCGACTTAGTACTAAGTCAGTCTTAGGATCATGGTGGGAAGGTATCCATTTGAGGACAAATTTGTTGGTGTCAACACTTGTTGATTTATTATTTTTCAGGATATTCGTGGGCTGTCCGTAGAGACGCCGAGTGACAGAGACATTGGTAGTCATCTATTCTGCAGATAGGTAGATAAAATACTCTATTGAGAGTCTTTCCTTTATATACATATATCCATATTTTGGTATTGTATATGTTTTAGGTTTAACTTTTGTATCCATGTTGATACTTTCATGTATTTGATGTTGGACCTTTTATCTATATGTTTAGACTTCTTTGTATATAAACTTGGACACAGTTTCCATATGTTGGGACTCTTTGTGGTTTCCATATGTTGGGACTCTTTGTGTATGACATGTATCTCTTTCCCATGTCAGGTTTCTATCTATATGATTTGTTTTCTGCCATATGTTCATATTTGAACTGTCTGAATTATGTATCATATTATAATGACTCTAAAGTTCCTGCCCAGACTATAGTCTAATTGGCGCAACTGGTGTATAGAAATTTAGGGGTGTTATAGTTAGAACCAGAGCTCTAGGTTCAAGTATCCTGGGGTTTTCATAACCTGTGTTTAGATTTGGAGTAAATATAGGATTCTTAAAATTCTTTTGAGTCTAGAATCTGCAATATTATGAGTCTAAGAGAGGACAATCACGTGATTGTATTATGTTATTGATTTTAACCGAGTTGAAATCTACTTGATATTTTGGGTGCTTTACAACTGATATTGAGTGATTCTGTTTTATTTGAATTATCACATGCATAAGACGTGTGAGATAACTACGTGAACTTTACATGTGCGTGTGTGGACAAGTGTATGGGCAATGTGATTTTCTATGTTGTTTGAATTGTTGCTTGCATTTGACGTATGGGATAACTATGTGGGCTTTGCATCTGTGCATGGACACGAGTATGGGTACATGTGATTTGATTTAATTGTTCAGTATGGTGACATGATAATTGTCTGTATTTAGATATTGTATTAACATAGATCATGTATATTCAACATATAACAGCGCGAGACATATGGTATATACATGAGGGTTTTCTTGTTTGGATTATTCCTTCGACGTACCAATTTTGCACAATTAGAAACTAGAATATACATAACTATGTTAACCCATCTTCTTTGCGTATTTATTAATTTCCTTAGGAGTTGAATTTCAGGGATGAAATTCTTATTTAGGTGGGGTGAATGTAACACCCTGAAAATTTTGAAAGTTTCTTTATGGATGTGTGGATATACATAGATGTATATGTAAATGTATTGCTAAGAGTTTTGATATATAGAAGTGTGTATATATATGTATGTGTATACATATGTAGGAATTTTGATGTAGTAATGTGTGTATTAGTGCATATACATGTTACTTAGAGACTAGGTGCAGTGATACACAGACTAATGAATTAACATGACAGTATAGTCGAATAATGAAACCACCAGTATATGTGTACATTGACATTTAATTCAGATTAGTCGACTAATACCTCAGTATAGCCGACTAGTGGTATTTTACAGAAACTAGGTTGTGCTAGACTAGTCGACTAATATTCTATTAGTTGACTAATTAGTGTTAACAAAAAATTAAATGAGACAAACTAGTTGACTGATTTTCTTTAATAGTTAACTAATTCAAGCTGACTTTCAACCAACTTTCTTTCTATTAGTAGATAATCGACCTATTAGTCGACTAATCTGAGCAACAAAGTTTCATTCTGATTAGATCCAACTCTACTCTCTCTACCCTACACACACACACACATATGCTTTGGGGCTATTTTCTCTTGTTCTTTTAACTCTCTTTTCACAGTCTCTTCTCCCCTCAAGAGCTAGGCTAGTACCCCTAAAAAGAGAGAGAATTAGAAAGAGAAATTGAAGAATTTGGTGATTTCATCGTCTGGTGAGAAGATCAGCTAGGAGAACCTCCCCATCAACACCCCAACCTCTAGATCATCTTCTTCCTTGTTGATATAGGCAAGTCTTCCTCCTTTGGTTGCCTCTTTCCATGATTTTGATATTTAGGATTTCACCATGAGTAGATTCATGATTTATATTTCATTTTTATGCTTAGATTTGACTAAGATTTATATATATGCATTCTACAATCTTTAGCTCATACTCATATGAATCTAGAGTGGTCTAGAACCATAAAAATGTTGTTTTTATGATATATATAGAAGAAAATGAGTTAAAGATGAATTGAAAATGTAAGTTTCATGTTGATGGCATGCTTAATTCTAAATGAGATTCATATTTGTTAACCATATGTTTGACATTTCGATTATTACACGTATGAAGAACTTGCCCCACACATACACACACACACACAGGTGGGATCTAGAAAATGAAGGAGTCGACTACTATGTTGTAAAGGTCATGTATCTATTGATTTGAATTATCTGAGATTGAAATCATGCTTGGTGTGACATATGAATTTAGTTCATGTTTGTATATGTGTTCATCGATGTCGTTGAGTATGAATGGATGTTGGTTTATGATGGTTGGAGCTGATTTGCCACTTGTGGATGAGGGAGATGCAAATGATGCAATTTGTGGATAAAGGGAATGCAAATGAGATTCGTGAATGAGGGGGATTACGAACTATATAGCAAACAATAACGATTATAAATAACAATGGTTTATGTATGATGGTTTGAATGTATTTGCCATTTGTGTTGCATGATTGGGAGAAAACCGCACACGGAATATAATATTTTGAAATCAGAAATTAGATTGATGTGCTTTGGCTCCTATTATGTTCGATTCTGACCTGCACAAAAAAATACAGACTTTAGGAATAGTGCTAGGTCTTCGATGCTACCGTGTAGTTTAGGGCTAACGGGTCGTGATCAACTGAGAGGGACAACAATGTAAGCTTTATAGTAAGTTTCTTCTTTTAATTAACTAAAATAGATTTAAGAATTCTCTTCTCAGTTTTAAAAGAAAATAAAAATAGTTAAGAAGGAGATGTAGAAGAAGAGATGGTGGTATTATTGTTATTTTATTTATAAAAGAAAAGAAAACAAAAAGAGATAAAGAAAAGTGTTGGTACAAAAATCAAAACAAAAAGAGATAAAAAGAGTATTTAAAATGGTTTTGTTAATTCAAAAGAAAAGATAAACAAGTTCAAAGAAAAAGAATTAAAAGAAAAAGTGTTGATTGAAAATTGTTAAATTAAACTAAAAAAGAAAAATAGAAAGAGATAAAGAAAGAAAATTTACCTCTGTTGTATATTAACATACCATGAGTAGATGTGAAGTAATATAAAGAAAAATAGTAGAAAAAAGTACATGAAAGCAGTGTTTGCCCAGAGGCCTTCCACTCTAGTTTTGATGATGATTAACTCATGTAGTTATAGTTTACTAATAATCTTGTGATATTTAGTTTCAGATATTTAACCAAGATATTAGTAGATGATTAGCTTCAACAAAGGTGTTTTGGAGCTTTCACATGGTGATTCAAGAGCTCGAACGTCTAAGTTCATATCTAGCACTCGTTGGAGTCAAGCTCGGTGGATCACGTTTGGATCGAGTCGACTTGGAGACGGCGCTCTACAAGAAGGCTTTGGTTTGTTTAGTATAAGAATAGTTAGTTTAGATCCATTGTAAAGTTAGATAGTGTGATATGCTCAAGTTCACAACACACACACTTTTTTCAAGTTTCATGTTTGTTGGTTTTCGGTTTAACGGATATTGGTTTTCATGAATAGAATTGAATCAAAATAAGTTTACATGGTTTAATATATATTAGATTTGATCTATATACATGTATGCTTCATATTCTTAGAAAAGCTTATTTTGATAACCTATTCATGTATTTGGGTTTTGTATTTAAACAAAACTTATTTTCGGATTTAATGTCAAAAACGTTGATATATATATATATATATATATCTCTTTCATGTATATTGGATTCTATCCATATACTATATGCTTCAAAGTTGTTTAAATATCATGTTTTTGTATTTACATGAGTTTTGAAAAAATCGGATTTCCATTTCAAAAATCTAAGTTTTGAAAAATACAGAATTTGGTTTAAGGCAAAATTTTCAAGTCACAAAAATGGTTCAAAATGTTTGTAAACATGATTTGATTTTTACTCAAACATGTTTGTATTTCAAAGATATAACAAGAACCTATTTTTGTAAAATTTATAAGATTTTATGGGATTTATTTGATAATAAAAAGACCAGTTTTCAAGCCCTGTATTTTGCCCTGCCAGGCTCTGGTGGTCGACCGGGTCGGTCGACCGGACCGGTCGACCGATGTGCACAAGACGTGCACAAAGGCCAGTATGTTTGGCCGGTCGACCGAGCGGTCGACCGACTGAAGTCAGCCCACTCTCGGGTTGGCCCGGTCGACCGAGCAGTCGACCAGCCAGAGAGCCGTTGCTCTCTTGTTCTGGGCACGGTCGACTGGGCGGTCGACCGGAGGGCTCAACGGTCGATTTTTCGACCGTTGGCCGGTCGACCGGCCGGTCGACCGGAAGGCCAATCTGGGCCTTTTCTGCTGCCAACGGGCAGATTTTAAATGGGGAATAAATATCCCCCCATTTGAGTTGTTTCTCAACAAGTTTTTTGAAGAGTAAAAATTCCATCTTCTCTAGTGTTTTATACAAGTTTTCAAAAGAGTTTTTGGAGCCAAAAGGATTCATCTTTATTTGTTTTAAAGGGTTGGAAAAATCAAAGAAAAATTGGATATTTGGGATATTGGTTTTGATCTTCATTTCAATCTTATTCTAGTTATTTTCCTAAGTATTTTTCTTTGTGATTTTGTTTCCAAACTCTTTATTTTCCACACTTGAGCTTATCTTGCTATCCTATCTATTAGGATCTTTGTTTTGTGGGAAAAGAAGTTGTTTGTGGTCTTTTGATCCCCAAGTTGTAAACCTTCCATCATTGTGATATCCCTCTAGTGAGAGGTGATTGAGTTGGTATCCCTCAAGTGTGAGGTGATAGTGGAAGTGTTGTTTGGCTCCCTCTAGTGAGAGGTGGAGATTGTTGTTTGGCTCCCTCTAGTGAGAGGTGGAGATTGTTGTTTGGCTCCCTCTAGTGAGAGGTGTAGATTGTGTTGGAATCCCTCAAGTGTGAGGTGATTGTGTTTGAGTGGCTTTGAGCCCTATCCCTCATTTGTGAGGTTGATCATTGTTTGGCTAAGTGCCTAACCCTCTAAGTGTAGAGGTGTTGAGAGTTATGCATTGCCTCTGTGAGAGGTATTTATTGGAGAGAGGAGTTGTGTACTCCCAATTATAATTGCCCAAAATCCTCAGTGGAGGTTCCCTGTGTGGGAAGTCCTGTGTGGACGAGTTAGTGGAAATCCTTCTGTGTGAAGGCGGGGACGTAGAGCTGTGTGCTCGAACCTCGAAACATATCTTAGTGTTTGCGATTGATCCACTTTCTCTAACTCTCTCTTTTATATTGTGCCTTGCATTGATTCATATTGTCATATCAGTCTTATATGCTTGGTTGTGTTTGTTTGTGTGCCTCACTTGTGTTTAACCACGAGAGCTTCATATAGCACCTCAACTCTTATTCAGAGGAATCAAGAGGAGTTAGTTCAGAGCCCTTCACCGGGAATTCGGCTACACTCGTTGGTTACACTAAGTGTGTTGCAATTAGTTTTTAATTTCCGCATTATTGTTCACAGATTAGCCGTACACCTATTCACCCCCCCTCTATGTGTACTTTCAATTGGTATCAGAGCCTACGCTCCTGATATTAGGATTAATCACCTATGAGTGTGATCTTAGTTTTGCTAATCTAAATTTGCATTTGCACACTTATATTGTTCACACACGCTCATGAACTTCATGACCCCACCTATGTTTGATACTTCCAACATTGTTGTTTGGAAGGTTAGGATGTCCATGTACCTAAAAACCCTTAGCTTGTACGTTTTCCTTGCCGCTACCAAGAAATCCTATCTTGGTAATAGCAAGCATATAGAGGCCAATGCACAAGCCCTTGAGGCACTTAGAAGCACGCTTAACAAAGAATATCTTATGATGGTTTCTAACTGTGATTCCGCCTTTGCAGTGTGGAACACGTTGACCTCCTCCAAGCTTCAATTGCCAATCCAAATGGAGAAGGAATCTAGTGAGGATGAATCCGAACAACGATGCTACATGGTCCAAGGGAATGACTCCCTTGAAGTACATTCGGATACTCAACTAGATAGTGCTAGCTCTTCTTTTGATGATTTTGATAGTATGGATGCCAATGCATTAAATGAAGAGCTATCTATTGTTTGTGAGAACTTCCTTGAAAAATATGAAGTTTTGAAAAAGAAAACTTGTAAGTTAACAAAAGAAAATAAGGATTTGTTTTCAAAACTTGATTTGGCTTTACAAGAGAAGGTTGAGATTTCAAATGAGTGTGACTCTTTGAAAACCCAATTAGAACTTGTTTTAAATGAAAACAAGATTTTGAAAAATAAAAATGATTGTGAAAATATTTTGAAGAAAAATGAGACTTTAACTTCAAAACTTGTTTTTGTTTTAAAAGAAAATGATTCTTTGAAAAACAAGATTGATTTAATTTCTAAAGAATTGAAAGATTGCGTAAATGAAAATAAAACTTTGAAAAATGATCTAAACTCTCATGTTTGCCATGCTAGTGTAGCTTCACATTATAGCTCACCTATTACATGCACCTCTTCTTCCATGATTTAAAATGATATTTGTATGTTTAAGAAGAGTGTGGATTGTTTGGGCTCCACTTTGAGCCATTGTGCCATTAATCACTCTCGGTTGGAATCTATGTTTCGCAAGAAACAAGTTCCTCCTATGCATGCACACAAACTATGGCATACATATGCTTCCCACGTTCACACCCATAACACTTTGTATGCTCATGTATACACTTGTACACATTGTGGACGTAAGGGCCACCTTGCTAAGTTTTGTTATGATCGTATACATAATTCAAATTTAGCAACTATATTTGTTTGGGTTAGGAAAGGAGCTAACCCCCATGGACCCAAAAGAGTGTGAGTACCAAAGACCACTCCTATTTTTGATGTAGGAGTGGGCTCTCACATGACGTGAGAGTGATGGTGCCTTGAAGTGGATGCGTTCCGAGCTTAAAGAGGACTATATGGAAGCATCACTTTCAAGGGGAGTTTGGTGGGAAGACAACCATGGTTTGGAGACATGAGATGTACCCTGTCAGTTTTGGTAACGATATCTAACTCCTCATTTATGTTTACATACTTTTCATATTATTGATTTTTAGCATGTCATGTTTTAATGTTCATTATACCATATTCCATGTTTATTAGTCCTATGACATACATGATTAGTATTTGAGACACCCATGTTTAATATGGACTTATACCTTTGTGTTCTTACATTTGTTTTAACTATTGTGTATATCATAGATCTAATGCATGTGCATTTACATAATGATCATATGAGTTTTGTTTTGATTTCTATGCTTCAAGTTTTGATTACATGTCTAGATGTTAGTTTTCATTAAAACTTGGATATATACTTGTACAACTAGTGAGCCACAAATAGATTATTATATGTTTGTACTTGAATGCTCATTTGTACCCATTAGATATAATAGTATAGTCTAGTTTTGATGATTCATGCATTTTGACTTGTATTTCTCTATTTTTAAACATGTTTTCATGTTTATGTTAAACTTCATGTATATGTCCATTTTGTCTAAACTATTAGTTATACATATACATCCATGAGCCACTTGCCTTCATGCATATACTTTTGTGGACTCGTTTATGTTAGGATATGTATGTATACTCTAGTTTGTATAAGACATACATATACCTTGAAGGATTCTAGTTTTGATGATTTTCATATTTTTAAGGAATTTCATATTGAGCTTGATTGCCTATTTTCATGATGATGTGTTTCACATAACTGTTATACACTCACTTTTCTTAAAGTTTTCTCATGATTTTGTTTTCATGAGATTGATATGTGCCTTATAGATTTTGAGTGTTGATGATCGTGTGACTTACATGTTTTTCATGAAATATATTTTTGTTTTATTCCTTACTTGAAGAATTTTGTACTAGTTTACAAATTTTTCATATAACTAGTTCGTATTCCTCATATGGTAGAGTTTTCAAACGTATTATAACTATTTTTAAACTTATTTTTGAAAACCCCTACCCTTCTAAGGGCGGCTGGTTGGGCGACCATGCATTGTATGCTCATTATTGAAAATCTATTTAAACATGTGCATGAATGGGTGGTATGGAATATGAGTTATACACTTGATTCTTATTATATTTTCAATTGATATCATTGGATCTTTTCAATTGGTATCACTATTGACATTCTTTTTGTATACTCATATATGTTTTCATATATGTATGCTTACACTTCAAATAGTATCAATTTCGATTGGTATTCAATTTTTCATACATATATATATATTTTATTTATGCTTATTATATCTCTATATCTTTGAGCACAAATTTTGGTTATGCTAAGCTTGATTTCTTAAATGACTATTATACTTCAATTGATTACGTTTCAATTGGTATCTTATACAAGCTTATGCATCATTTTGTTTGGCATTTCATAAAGAGGGAGAAAATTCATATTTCACCTTTTAATTGGTTTTGTTTACCTTTGGTATTTTACTCCCACACTTTATGTTGAAAAATAATTGAAAAATGAGATTGATTTTTTTTTTTGGTATCATATGCTCCTAAAAATTACTTTCAATTGGTACTAATTTTTACAACTGGTATCAAGATTACCTATATATTTACATCTTTCAATTGATATAATTTTTTTTTTGGTTGATTTCTTCAAAATGTTTTATTTACTTTTAATTGGTATAATATATACATATTTATTTAAATTTATATTAAAAATATTTGTTTTATGTACTTTCAATTGGTATGTTTTATTTATTTTCAATTGATATCATGATGCACTAAATTGATATATTTTTTCAATTGGTATCATAATGTTTGGATTTGATTTCACCCCTTATTGATTTTTTTTGTTCAGACAAAAAGGAAAAATATTGTTTTATTGTTTACTTTAACCCATTTGTTGATGATTGACAAAAAGGGAGAAGTATTTGAGTTTATATGCATGTTTATTATTTATTTGTAAGTTTACATCAAAGTTTATTTCATATTGATATCAAGAGAGTTTGTTTGATATTTTGATGTTTTGTTGATATTGGTATCAAGAGCATGGATATTAGTATCAAGAACATATTTTGTTGTTTTGTTTTATTGGTATCAAGAACTTTTGTTAAAATTTTTATTGTTGGTACCAAGAGCTTTTATTGATTATCTATCAATTGGTGTCAAGAGTTTTTATTGATTGGTATCAAGAGTTGCTTTTATTGATAAAGCTTTCAATTAAAATTTTTATTGATATCAAGAGCAATTATTTAAAGAACATGTTTATTCTAAGTTTATATTTTCAATTGGTATTTAAGAACATGTTTATATCAGAAAGAGGGAAAAAGAATTTATTTTAAAAATTTGGTATCAAGAGCATGTGTCTTTCATTGTTTTATGCATATTCATGTTTACCATTCATTGCATATCTTATTGTTTATTGCTATGCATCTTATTGTTTATTGCTATGCATGAGTTAAGAGGGAGCTTTTTTGAAGCTTTACTTTAATCCATGCATATATAACTCCATGAGTTTTGTCATCATCAAAAAGGGGGAGATTGTTAGCCCAGAGGCCTTCCACTCTAGTTTTGATGATGATTAAATAATGTAGTTATAGTTTACTAATAATCTTGTGATATTTAGTTTCAGATATTTAACCAAGATATTAGTAGGTGATTAGCTTCAACAAAGGTGTTTTGGAGTTTTCACATGGTGATTCAAGAGCTCGAGCGTCAAAGTTCATATCTAGCACTCGTTGGAGTCAAGCTCGGTGGATCACGCTTGGATGGAGTCGACTTGGAGACGGCGCTCTACAAGAAGGCTTCGGTTTGTTTAGTTTAAGAATATTTAGTTTAGATCCATTGTAAAGTTAGATAGTGTGATATGCTCAAGTTCACAACACACACACTTATTTCAATTTCATGTTTGTTGGTTTTCGATTTTTGATTTAACAGATCTTGATTTTTATAAATAGAATTGAATCAAAATAAGTTTACATGGTTTAATGTATATTAGATTTGATCATAAACATGTATGCTTCATATTCTTAGAAAAGCTTATTTTGATAACCTATTAATGTATTTGGGTTTTGTATTTAAACAAAACTTATTTTCGGATTTAATGTCAAAAATATTGATATATATATCTCTTTCATGTATATTTGATTCTATCCATATACTATATGCTTCAAAGTTATTTAAATATCATGTTTTTGTATTTACATGAGTTTTGGAAAAATCGGATTTCCATTTCAAAAATCTAAGTTTTGAAAAATACAGAATTTGGTTTAAGGCAAAATTTTCAAGTCACAAAAATGGTTCAAAATGTTTATAACATGGTTTGATTTTTACTCAAACATGTTTGTATTTCAAAGATATAACAAGAACCTATTTTTGTAGAATTTATGAGATTTTATGGGATTTATTTGATAATAAAAAGACCAGTTTTCAAGTCCTGTATTTTGCCCTGCCAGGCTCTGGCGGTCGACCGAGACGGTCGACCGGACCAGTGGTCGGTGACCGGACCGGTCGACCGATGTGCACAAGACATGCACAAAGGCCAGTATCTTTGGCCGGTCGACCGAGCGGTCGACCGACTGAAGTCAGCCTACTCTCGGGTTGGCCCAGTCGACCGGGCGGTCGACCGGCCAGAGAGCCGTTGCTCTCTGGTTCTGGGCACGATCGATCGGGCGGTCGACCGGAGGGCTCAATGGTCGATTTTTTGACCGGAGGGCTCAACGGCCGGTCGACCGGAAGGCCAATCTGGGCCTTTTCTGCTGCCAATGGGCAGATTTCAAATGGGGTATAAATATTCCCCCATTTGAGTTATTTCTCAACAAGTTTTTTAAAGAGCAAAAATTCCATCTTCTCTAGTGTTTCAAGTTTTCAAAAGAGTTTTAGAGCCAAAAGGATTCATCTTTATTTGTTTTAAAGGGTTGGAAAAATCAAAGAAAAATTGGATATTTGGGATATTGGTTTTGATCTTCATTTCAATCTTATTCTAATTGTTTTCTCAAGTATTTTTCTTTGTGTTTTTGTTTCCAAACTCTTTATTTTCCACACTTGAGCTTATCTTGCTATCCTATCTATTAGGATCTTTGTTTTTGTGAAAAAGAAGTTGTTTGTGGTCTTTTGATCACCAAGTTGTAAACCTTCCATCTTTGTGATATCCCACTAGTGAGAGGTGATTGAGTTGGTATCCCTCAAGTGTGAGGTGATAGTAGAAGTGTTGTTTGGCTCCCTCTAGTGAGAGGTGGAGATTGTTGTTTAGCTCCCTCTAGTGAGAGGTGGAGATTGTGTTAGAATCCCTCAAGTGTGAGGTGATTGTGTTTGAGTGGCTTTGAGCCCTATCCCTCGTTTGTGAGGTTGATCATTGTTTGGCTAAGTGCCTAACCCTTTAAGTGTAAAGGTGTTGAGAGTTGTGCATTGCCTCTGTGAGAGGTTGTATTTGTTGGAGAGAGGAGTTGTGTACTCCCAATTATAATTGCCCAAAATCCTCAGTGGAGGTTCTCTGTGTGGGAAGTCCTGTGTGGATGAGTTAGTGAAAATCCTTCTGTGTGAAGGCGGGGACGTAGAGCTGTGTGCTCGAACCTCGAAACATATCTTGGTGTTTGCGATTGATCCACTTTCTCTAACTCTCTCTTTTATATTGTGCCTTGCATTGATTCATATTGTCATATCAGTCTTATATGCTTGGTTGTGTTTGTTTGTGTGCCTCACTTGTGTTTAACCACGAGAACTTCATATAGCACCTCAACTCTTATTCAGAGGAATCAAGAGGAGTTAGTCTAGAGCCCTTCACCGGAAATTTGGCTACACTCGCTGGTTACACTAAGTGTGTTGCAATTAGTTTTTAATTTCCGCATTATTATTCACAGATTAGCCGTACACCTATTCACCCCCCTCTAGGTGTACTTTCAAGTAGTGCTTGGCCAGATTACGTACGATGAAGAAAAGTAGAAAACCTCCATTGATTGTCACCTTCAATATAAGTTTCTTGAAAAAAAGAATATATAGTGTCACTCTACAATAACTCTTTCTCTCTTTTAATCATGAAACTCTCTTTAACCTAAAATAAAATAAAAAAATAAAAATTAAAGAAGAAAATAAAAAAAACCTAAACTAAGGCTCTCTCAAAGATGGTGTCTTTCTGCCTTCGAGGATGCAGGTATTTATCGGAGAAAAACAGAAGGATAGGAAGCGTACGAGATAGGAGAGCTGGTTATTTCTAAAATTGAACCTTCACCTTATCTCCAAACTTGATTTAATTTATCCAGAATTTTATGTGAAAATTTAATTCTGATCTGCAACTTATTGGCGTATTGATTGCTAAATATGACTTATCAAATGATAGAATTATAAACAGTGATCAACATAAGAATTGTGATCCTTTAAGTCTTTTTTCTAGATCATTTTGAATTATCAGTTTGAGATTTTGTAGCGAAAATTATGCTCAAAATATTTAAAGGTATCCAGTCTAAATTGATTTAGAACTCTAAATTTTCTTAGATTTTCCTTCTTATCTCTAAATCTGATTGATTCATCCCATTTATTTATCTTCTCTCTATTCATTTATCCTCTTGAATTTTCAATTTGTCTTTTAGAATTGATGAGATATCTATTTATCTTCAATGAGGCCAATAGGGTCTTCAAACAATCCATTTTTTTCTTGAAATTAGATGATATTATCTTATCTGATATATGCAGTTTTCAGATAAGATAGCTTCTAGAAGCTTTGAATTTGAATTGATCTCTTTTCTTTTGAATTTTTTAGATTTAATTGGATAAATTGTCAATCCTCTCTTTTCTTTGTTAATTACACTGCATACCACTAAACATAAAAACATATTAGTAGCAGAGTTTTATTTAAATATAAATGCAAAATATGACACATATGATATGAAAACATGTAATGCACGTGTATAATCATACCCCCACACCTATCTTTTATTCGTCCTCGAGCAAAACAAAGAGAAAAGAAAAAACTAAACTGATCTAACCTTACTCACTCTCGTAGAAATCACGGTTGCACTTAGCACGTGCAATAAGACGTTAAACCTCTAAGTTAACCCTAAAGGATGAATTTTGTCTCGTGAGCATTTTCAGTAGATTACACCCACAAAGTCCATGAAGAAAAAGAAATGAATTGTTAGTATTTTTTTGAAAATGCATTTTAAAAGAAAAAAATATTTGAAGTATTAACGTAAAAATTCAAGTAATCTAAAAGTCATAAGATTATCGAAACTTAATCATTACTAAATTTAGTCTCTATTCAAAGATTTGTTTTAATCAAGATAAGGTTTAAAATTGTACTTCTCATCTTGTCTATTATTTTATCTTAAGTCATATGCACCTTGTGACCGTGAAAATTTGACTCGGGATTCTTCAACTCTAACTCTTATGCCTTATTATTTTTATTATATATATTTATTTATTATTTTTTATTTTTGGTAGTAATACCCTTAGTTCTATTAGGTTTCTAATTGGCCATGTAACGAGCCTTAGTTTGTGACTCCCAAACCGGACGGTTTTAGGGCACCGGGTGAGAAAATAGTCCAAGGACTTAGAACAAGGCCACAAAACTAAGGATTTTTTATTTATATGAACAACTTTTAGACGTGAATACTTATGCTTTATGAGGCACAAATACCCAGCTTAATCAGAGACTTTTTTATATTTATATTTTTTAAAAGGCATAAGAATCTTTATTTTAGAACCATAAGTATTTAAGTGTATAAAGTTTGCATATTTCATCAAGGTAAAAATCAAGACTAAATTACTGTTCTAATTTTTCTTCCTAGCCTCAAAATCAAACAAATAATTTTATTTTGACCAAGTATAAGACATCCTAATTATAATTCTCTTATTCCTTAAAATTAACTTAATTTCTTACAAAATAAGTCAAGTATTACTTTCATTTTCAAAAAGTTTTAAAGAAAGGATTTTTTTATAATTAGTAAAGTTAGTATATTAATAAACCCTCCCCCACACCTAGCTCATGCATTGTTCTCAATGTATGAATGAAATGCAATAATACATGAAAAAAGAGAAAGAGAAGAAAAATTGTCACCTCAAGGTGGTGGTTTCATTGGGCCAAGCATTTGTGCCCAATGTAGATACTGTGGATTTTCATAGAACCCACCTTTTATGTCCTCTTTCTTATTAACATTTTTATACTCCCCAATATGAATAGGATTATGCAAGATCCTAGCATGAATTTTTTTCGGTTATATGACCAATCTTAGGATATCATCACAGAGTCATATTGATCTAAACTTTGGTCCAATAATGAATGTGATTTTGTGGAATGGATGATTTGAGCTCAACAATGAAAAGAATAGGAATCAATACTGACTCGAGAATAAAACTCAAATCAAGTTTAGATTCAAGAGTCGAAGTTGGTTCATAGGTTTGGTCCAAATCATAGAATTCAAGTTTACATTCATTTCCCAACAATAGAATGTGACTATCCAAAATAGGTGGTTCATGTTCGAGCTTTATATGGATAGGAATCAGTGTTGGCTTCAGAATTGGGTCCAAATCGGGTAAGAATACCAGAGTCAGCATAAATTCAAAAAGTGAAACTGAATCACAACATTGGAAATTGATGTTATATTGATTTTCAAGTTCAATCTCATTGAAATAAAAACTTGCCAATTTGTCAATGGGTTGATATTGGTCAAGTTCAAAATTTTGTGGCGAAATTGAATCTTGGTTTAAATTTTCAAGATACCATGATTCTTTGTCAATATGGTTAGGAGATCGGGAATGGTCGAGTTTCCTCATTCCTATCATTAATTGTGATGACAAAATGACTCACTTTTGCTTTTAGCCCATTGAGAGATTTGAGGCAATCCGTTTGGGATTAAATACAATCATTTTAGGACTGAATCATGAATTTCATACTCTTTTCTAAGTCAAAAGGTTCTTCTTATTGTGGTTGGACTTGAAAATTAGAGTAAGGATCCTAGATTTGGGAATTATTCGGGAGAATTGAGTCTGCTATGATTTGTACTTGTTGTGTGGACTCAAGGAAGGGTTCAAAAGTCTTTTCTAAAGAAGATTTTTCTTCTATAGGTTCGTCTTAGCATGGAGTATATGAATCTTTTTGTTGGTAAGGTTGTTGATAGTATGATTCGGGGGAGTTGTATCCCCACGGACTCGTGAGGAGTGGTAATGATTGTTTCATTCATGTTCATAATACTGAAATTGGGACATATATTGATTCGGATAAGACCAATCTAGCATACTTGGTTGGTTAAAGTTAAAGTTATGTAATGTCGGGTTGGTAATATCTGAATTGAAAGAGGTTGGGGTGAAATATGGATTTGAGTTATAATCAAAATAATTATAATTATAATCCATTTTCACAGGAACAAACAAATAAACAAATAAGAAAATAAAGAAAATCTATCCTATGTTAGGGTAGAGCTTAGATCTAGACATATTCTAACTGTTGATTTTTCACAGAAGGTATATTGCAGAACCTGACCACAAGTTAATCGGCCAAGTAGGGGAAAGATTGGTGGGAGGTATTCGTGCCTAATCAATGGGCTTAATTATGCCAAACCACCAGCCTTCGGGGTTTCACCCCTTGATCGGAGCGGAACAAACACTCGAAAATATGTATTTTATGACATCAATGAAAAACATGTATGTGCTAATGTTCCCTTGATACTTCCGTTATAGCATTGGCTCAACAGGTCGAGTCCATAGGGACGAGAGGCGATAGAAGCATTAACAGTTTTTATTCACATGTTATGTTAACAAGTCTTCTTTGTTAAAGAATGAGAAAAATAAAAAAAAAGAAAAGAAATCTAGAAGTGATAGGTAGAGAAGGCGATGAAACCGGCGATGTGAAAATAAAATAGAAATGACTTTGAAAACAAAAAGAAAATGAAACAAAGATGAACTAAGCGTATGGTAAAGATAACGATAGAGAAAATGATAAAAGATTTTGGATTTAATTTTTAAAATAAGATAAAAGAAAACTCATGGCTACTAACTACTAATTGCTCCAATAACCATGCTAACTTCTTAGTGATAGTTGCCTCACATGGATCCTTGGCCATCACTAATCCTTGGTTTTAAGAGACGATACAGAGCATGGTCCATAAGATTGTTCTTCTACATTCAAACTACACATCCATACCATACAACAAGTTGCAAGTTACTATTAAATCATCAAAACCGGTTAGACGTGAGCATAAAATAAAGAAGACATTGCAAATTAGCAAGTTAGTGAGTTAAGTGTTAGAAATGTTAGAATATTAGAATCCATCATCATGAGCCATCAATGGCTCTTGCAAGAGAAAGGCCTTGTAGAGACTATTAGATTCATGTGGATTATCAAGTAAGGGGTTAGATGGTTAATGGTTAGTAGATAGATTTCCATGAGAAGAAAAGTTAGCTAAGCATCATGTAGAAAATGGAGAAGATTATAATGGAGAAGAAAGGAGACACCTTTACATAGATTGTCACCATCTATTACATCAATCTCTCTCTTTCTCTCTCTGAATCTCTCTGCCCTAATACATGATCTAAAAAGAAATGAAAATACAGAAGAAACAAGAAGAACACCTACACTATCCTACACTAAAAGATAGAAAACCCAACCTAAATCTAAATCTGCTTGCGCTTCGGCCAAACCCTGCAATATTTATAGGCAAAGGGAGATTCTAGAAGACGAGACAAGGCCACGCGTCGAAGATTAACGTGTGGTCCCACCAAACTGCCACAGAAACACGACAATTGCGCGTTTCTGCGACAATACCAGGGAGGTCCCTGGTTTTGGTACGTGGCTTTGTGTCACTTTGGGGATCGTCCAGATATACTCAGATTCCAGATTTGCGTCAGACACCCGCAAGGGTCTAGGTTCAATGCATCTTCTAAAACTCCCTTACTTGGCCTCCAAGCAATGCGGATTTAATTACACAAAAATGGGTTTAATTAAGCTCTTATTACCCTTTTTTCCTCCTTGTCTTGATTATCTGCAAGAGAGACCAAAACACGGTTTAGACTGATATTTTATTCATAAATCAGTAGGAAAATGCGATATAATAATGCAGAACTGTAGACTAATCACACCCCCACACTTATCTTTTGTTCGTCCCGAGCAAAACAAGAAAAGAGAAACTATAATACAAATGTGATTACACCACTTTCGCAGGTGATGCGATTGTACTGAGCGTGTGCAACAAGCCGTCTAAGATCATAAGTCCACCAAAAATTATTCTCCCTTAAACTTAGTCTACATGCAAGATCTTGTCTTCAATTAAGATAAGAATTCAAAATTGGATTGCATATTTTATCCTTCATAAAACCTAGATAATATGTACTTTGTGATAGTGAAGATTTCAGGGATTTCAACTCTAACCATCAAGTCATTTATATAAATATATATATATATATTTCTTTTTTATTCTTCCGCTAGCTTCATTAGGCTTTCTAGTTCACCCATGTAGCGAGCCTATAACCGATGACTCTCAAACCAGACGATCCTAGGGCACCAGGTGAGAAAACATCCCTCGGGTTTAAGGACTCGAGTAAACAAGGCCACAAAACTAAGGTGGATTATTTGTTTCTTTTGACCACCGTTAGGCGTGATAGTCATACTTCTTGAGGCATAATTATCCAGCTTAATAAGTGATTTTTTCCTTCATATATATATATATATATATATATATATATATATATATATATATATTTATTTTTGCTTTATGGCATTTTAGGTATTACTTTCCATCCCAAAAATTATGTTTGTGTGAAGTGCATACTATTTAAGGCAAAGACTTCAAGATAAAATTATCTGTCCAATTTATCTTACTTAGCCTATAATTTTAAATAAGATCCATTATTTTGACTAGGTTTAAGATGTCATAATAAACCTTAATTTCTAAGATCATCTTAATTTTCTTAAAAATTGATCAAAACTTTGTCTCTTATTTCAAAAAGTTTTTTTTTAAGAAAGGGAAAATCCTATAAAAAGTAAAATTCTAAGAATATCCTAAAAGAAGTGTAAAAGAAAGAAAATCTAAAAATTCTATGTTAGTAAACCCTCCCCCACACTTATCTCATGCATTGTCCTCAATGCATTGTGATGTATGTATGCATGAAACAAATAGGGAGGGAAGAAAAAATCACCTCAAGGTGGTGGTTCCGGTGGTGATCTGATTGGTCCACGAATTGCGGCCCAATCCAATTTGCGTGGAGTTCGGAGGAACCCACCAGAGACCTCTAAAATATAACCCACTAGAATGATGTATATATGTATGATTTTTATTAAGAATTTAACTCCATCTAATTTCCAAAATTTTAAAATAATTTCAAAGTCATTATTTTCATCACCTTTATCCCAAAATGGAGTATGAAAAGCTAGAATGATTGATTTGAACTCAGGAAGTACATGAACTAATATCGACTCAGTAATTTGACTTAAGTTCAGAAAAGGCTCATGAGTCAAAATTGGTTCAGGAATCGGGTCCAAATCATGAAGTTGAAATTCTAGTCCACATTCATTTCCCCATAACGGAATGTGACTTTCTGAGTTGGTGATTCAAGTTCAAGAATGACAGGTATGGGAACCAAAACTGACTCTAAAATGTTGCTCAAATTGGGTAGCGAAATAGGAGTCAATACTGATTCAGGAATTTAAATTGGATCACAAATATGAGGATCAAAGTCACAGTCCTTATTAAGTTCAATTTCATCAAATGAGAACTTGCCAATATGTCAATGGGACATTTAAAAGTACAAAATTGGTCAAGTTTAATTTGTTGATCATAAAAGATTGGTGATTCAATTTCACGATGGATAGACAAAGGATCCAATACTGACTCGGAAAAAGGCCTGAAATCAGGTAAAAACACCTCAGTTAATATTGAATCAGGAAGTGAAATTGAATTACCAAGTTGAAGTTTAGGATCATATTCATGCTCAAGTTCAATTTCAGGAAAAGGATAACTTGTCAAAATATCAATGGAATTTTCAACATTTGAAGTTTGGACAAGTTCAGATGGGTGTGCTGAAATTGAATCTTGGTGTCCAAAATAACAAGAGTTCTGAGTCAGATCAATAGAGTCAGGGATAACTGAATTGGTCAAAGGTTGATAAGATAGAGTTTCTTCATTCCTATAAATGCTAACTAATTGACTCAATTGTGTTTCCAACCTATTAATAGACTGGGTAGAAGATTTTTGAAATTGTAGCACGAACTCCTTCAAGATTTCTATACTTTTTTTCTAGATGTGATGTGTCTTCAAGTGGATGCTCTAGAAAGGTAGTATAGGGGTCTTGGTTTCCAAAACAATAAGAGTCATAGGTCAATTTGATAGAGTTAGAGATATCTGGATTAGTCAAAGGTTGATAAGAGAGAGTTTCCTCATTCCTATAAATGTTGACCAATTGACTTAATCGTGTTTCCAACCTATCAATAGACTGAGAAGAAGAATTTTAAAATTGTAACACAGACTCCTGTAAGATTTCTATACTCTTTTCTTGATATGATTTTTCTTCAAGTGAATGTTCCAGAAAGGGAGTGTAGGAATCTTGGTTTTGAAAAATTTGTGAAGAGTGTGAGTCCAACATGTTTTGAGATTGTGTCTCGGACTCACGCAAGAGTTCCTTACTCGTTTCCAGGGTAGATGGTTGTTCATTATGAGGAGGTGGAACTGAGTAAGACTCTTGAAAATATTGTAGAATTGGAGTGGCCATCATTTTCTGAAATTATCGCTCGGCCTCTTGTAGGTTGTCATCTATACTCTTTTCTAACTTAGATTTTTCTTCAATTGGTAGTTTTAGAAAAGGAGTATAGGAAGCAAAATTAAGAAATGAATATTATGGATATTGTGAAGATTGTAGATAAGGTGGTTGAAAATTTGACTCGGGGGGAGGTGAATCCCATTGACTCTGTGAAGAGTGAAAATTATTTTAAAAATTATGGTTATAAGACTGGGGGTATGAGTTATATTGATTCGGATAAGTCCAACCCGGTGTATTTGGTTGGTTCACATTGTAAAAAGCCGGGTTGGAATTATCCGAAACAAATGGGGTCGGTGTGAAATATGGATTCATATTAGGATTGAAAGAATTATTATTGTTGAATTCCATTTCATAAACAATCACAAATAAAAAGAAAAAGCAAACAACAAATAAAAAGAAAAGAAAAAAAATCAAAACCAAGCCTATATTAAGATTGACCTAGACCTAGATGACTCCTAACTGAGAGGTTGTTGTATGAATCCGACCACAAGCTAATCGGCCAGGTAGGAACAAAATATGGTGGGAGGTATCCATGCGTAAGCAACAGGCCTTAATTACGCCAAACCACGGTATCTTTGAGGCGTAACCTCTTAACCCCCAACCTTAGATGCCGATTTCATAAGAGTAAGATTCAAAACAAGTTCCACTCTCGGTCAATCTCTTAATGAGTCTGAGATGTCCCTAGGGGCCAATGTCTATCAATTTTTATTAGCGCTTGGGTTGTATGAGTGGGGAGGTGGTTTTTGTGCTAAGGAAGGGTGATGAAATCCCCACCTTATCTTGTATTAGATTATGCCCTTAAATCCAATTCGTGCAAGTATGCAATATAGATAAGAATATAACACAAAGCGAGTAAATCACCCACGTGTTTGTCCTATGCTATATGCAATGCCATATGTACACCTCAATCCAAATCACAACAACAGAACAAAATACAATATATTAGAATTGAATTGACACGTGCCTAAATGCAAATATCTAAACCGTTTTAAAAGCGTTCAAATACCGTATTTTAGTTATTTAATTATTGTAGTGTGTAAGCAATTAAAGCAGGAAAGTAATAGTACAAATCAACTAGCTATTCCAATGAACACAGCCCAACACAACAAGATACACAAATATCACAAAATAGTCGCGTTTTCGCGACAAATGTCGCGTTTGCGCGGCTTTTCTTTAGAAGTTGGGTCCCTGCTTTCTAGAATAGGGAGGTGCAAAGCTAATGTTTATTCTACAATGTTATGCTCCTGTAAAGATTATCCTGCACACCAAAACAGAGAAGAAAATATTAACAAAAACGTGAAATCAAAACCCATTCCGTCCCCGGCAACGGTGCCAAAAATTTGATTGGGGCGGAACAAGAACTCAAAAATATGTATTTTATGAAATCAGTGAAATTATATGTGTGTTAATGTTCCCTCAATACTTTCGTTATAGCATTGGCTCAACGGGTCGAATCCTCAGGGACGGGAGGCGATAGAAGTATTAACAGTTTTTGTTCACGTGTTATGTTAACAATTCTTCTTTGTTAAAGAATTAGAAAAAGAAAATAAAAGAAAAAATCCAGAAGTGATAGGTGGAGAAGGCGATGAAACCGGCGATGTGAAAATAAAATAGAAATGACTTTGAAAACAAAAAGAAAATGAAACAAAGGTGAACTAAGAGTATGGTAAAAACAACGATAAAGAAAATGATAAAAGATTTTGGATTTGGTTTTTAAAATAAGATAAAAGAAAACTCATGACTACTAACTATTAATTGCTCCACTAACCATGCTAACCTCTTAGTGATAGTTACCTCACATGGATCCTTGACAAATCTAATCCTTGGCTTTAAGAGATGATACAGAGCATGTCCCATAAGATTGTTCTTCTACATTCAAACTACACATCCATACCACATAACAAGTTGCACGCTACTATTAAATCATCAAAACCAGTTAGAGGTGAGCATGAAATAAAGAATATATTGTAAGTTTGCAAGTTAGTGGGTTAAGTGTTAGAAATGTTAGAATATTAGAATCCATCATCATGAGCCATCAATGGCTCTTGCAAGAGCAAGGCCTTGTAGAGACTATTAGATTCATGTGGATTATCAAGTAAGGGGTTAGATGATTAATAGTTAGTAGTTAGATTATCATGAGAAGAAAAGTTAGCTAAGCATCATGTAGAAAATTGAGAAGATTACAATGGAGAAGAAATGAGACACCTTTACATAGATTGTCACCATCTATTGCATCAATCTCTCTCTTTCTCTCTCTGAATCTCTCTGCCCTAATACATGATCTAAAAAGAAATGAAAATACAAATGGAAGAAAAAGAACACCTACACTATCATACACTAAAAGATAGAAAACCTAACCTAAATCCAAATCTGCTTGTGTTTTGGCCAAACCCTGTAATATTTATAGGCAAAGGGAGATTTTAGAAGACGAGACAAGGCCACGCATCGAAGATCGAGGCGTGACCCCACCAAATTGCCGCAGAAACGCGGCTATTGTCACGTTTTTGCTGCAATACCAGGGACCTTGGTTCCTAGTTTTGGTGTGTTGCTTCGTGCCACTTCGGGGACCGTCTAGATATACTCAGATTCAGTTAATTTCGTTCAAATTTGCATCAGACACTCGCAAGGGTTTAGATTCAATGCATCTTCTAGAAACTCTCTTTCTTGGCCTCCAAGAAATGTGGATTTAATTACCTGAAAATGAGTTTAATTAAGCTCTTATTACCCTTTTGCCCTCGTCTTGATTATCTGTAAGAGAGACCAGAACACAATTTAAACTGACATTTTATTCATAAATCAGTAGGAAAATGCGACATAATAATGCAGAACTGTAAACTAATCACACCTCAATCCCCAACTTTCGATACTGATTTGGCAAAAGTCAACTTTTAACAACTTTCTCTTTGGACAATCCCTATTTGAGTCTGAGATGTCTCTAAGGCCAACGTCTACTTAATTTTAAGTTAGGCTGGGTTAGTGAGTGAGGAGATGGTTTGTGGGCTAAGGGAGGGTAATGACTTCTCCACCTTATCTTATTTAAGGATATGCCCTTAAATCATTTTAGTGCTCGTGTGCGAGTATATAGCAAAATAACACTTAAACAATATAACATGCAAGTGTGTTTTCAATGCTAAATGCAAGACGTACCTTTTTCTCCAGCACTTTTCAACAATAATGTATGAAAATGAAAAAGATAGATGCCCTAAGATGAAAGAGTCTAAACATTTTTTAGCATTTACAAAGCAACAAGTTACTATTAATTAGAAACATGTACAGAGTGAGTTAAACAGATAACTTAATAACTGTAGGGATTTAAATCTCTGAAAATCAAGAAATCTATTAGAAATTACAGTTAGCAGTTCATCACAGTTATGGGCTATGATGCTCTGCCTTCTTAGACAGAGGCATAGAGTAGCAATATGTCCACTGCAGCTTTTAGTTTTCTATAATTAGCCCCTATACATCAAAACAGAAGAAAAAGAGTTAAATTGTAAAAGTAAATCAAGAAGAAAGAAAACTTACCGTCCCTCCCCAACAACGACGCCAAAATTTGTTATGATCGATTCTGACCTTCACAGAAAAATACAGACTTTAGGAACAGTACTAGGCTACGATGCTAGTGTGTAGCTTAGGGCTAACGAGTCGTGATCTACAGAGAGAGACAACGATGGAAGTTTTATAGTATGTTTTTTCTTTTAATTAACTAAAACAGATTTAAGAGTTCTCTTTTCATTTTTAAAGGAAATAAAAATAGTTAAGAAGGAGATGTAGCAGAAGAGATGGTGGTATTGTTGTTATTTTATTTATAAAGGAAAGAAAACAAAAGAGATAAATAAAAGTGTTAGTACAAAAATCAAAAATAAAAATAGATAAAAGAAAAGTATTTAAGATGGTTTTGTTAATTCAAAAGAAAAGAAAAACAAAATCAAAGAAAAAGAAGTAAAAGAGAATGTGTTGATTGAAAATTGTTAAATTAAAAAAAAGAAAAATAGAAAGAGATAAAGGAAGAAGATTTACCTCTGTCATAGATTAACATACCATGATTAGATGTGAAGTAATATAAAGCAAAGTAGTAGAAAGAAGTACATGAAAGCAGTGCTTGACTAGATTGAGTACGATGAAAAGTGAGAAACCTCCATTGATTGTCACCTTCAATATAAGCTTCTTGAAGAAAAGAATACATGGTGTCACTCTATAATTACTCTTCTTTTCTTTTAATTATGTAACTCTCTCTAACCTAAAAGAAAATTAAAAAAATAAAAATTACATTGAAGAAGAAAAGAAGAACTTAAACTAATGCTCTCTCTCTCTCTCTCTCTCTCTCTCTCTCTCTCTCTCACAGAGATGGTGCTTTTCTGCCTTTAAGGTATGAGGGTATTTCTAGGAGAAAATTAAAAGGATAAGAAGCGTACGAAATTACGGGGGCTGGCTATATCTGAATTTGAATCCTCCCCTTATCTCCAAACTTAATTTGATTTATCCAGAATTTTATATGAAAATTCAATTCTAATGTGCAGCTTGTTGGCATATTGATTGCTGAATATGACTTATCAAATGATAGAATTAAAAACAGTGATCAACATAAGAATTGTAACAATTTAAAATTTCTTTCTAAATCATCTTGAATCATCAGTTTGATATTTTGTTGCGAGAGTTATGCTCAAAATGCTTAAAGGTATTCAGTCTGAATCTGAGTCTATATTGATTTAGAGCTCTGAATTTTCTTAGATTTTTCTCCTTATCTCCAAATATAATTGAGTCATCTCATCTGTTAATTTTCTCTCTATCTATTTATCCTCTTGAATTTTTAATCTGTTTTCTAGAATTGATGAGATATCTATTTATCTTCAACGAAACCGATAGGATCTTCAAACAATCTATTTTTCCTTAAAATTAGATGATTTTATCTTATCTGATATATCCAGCTTTCAGATAAGATAGCTTTTAGAACCTTTGAATTTGAATTGATCTCCTTTTTTTAAATTTTTTAGATTTAATTGGAAAAATCTATCAATCTCTCTCTTTTCTTTGTTAATTACTATATTTCATACCACTAAACATGAAAATACATTAATAATAGAGTTTTATTTAAATATAAATGCAGAAATATGACACATATGATATGAAAACATGTAATGCACGTGTATGATCAGCTTCCTCGATGCTTCCGTTATAGCATGAGGCTAACAGGTCGAATCCACAGGGACGGGAGGCGATAGAAGCATTAACGATATGTTCATGTATGTGTTAATGGTTCTTCTATATTTCAAAGAATAAAAAAATAAATAATGAAAAGAGAAGAGTACGGTGAAAACAAGGATAGAAATATTGAAGAGAAGATATTTGTGATTTTTGAATTTATTTTTAAAACAAAGTAAAAAATAAAAGAAAACTCATTGCTACTAACTACTAATGGATCCACCAACCATGTGAATCTCTTAGTGATAGTTGCCACACATGTATCCTTGACCATCACTAGTCCTTAGTTCAAGAGCTTTTCAAAATATGACCCATAAGATCACTCATCACATTCAAACTTAAATAAATAAGTGCAAGCTACACTTAAATCATCAAAACTACACTAGAACAAGTATGTAATAAAGTAATATTCGCTTTTCAGAAAGTTAGATGTTTGAGTATTAGAATTCATCATCATAAACCATCAATGGCTCTTGCAAAGCAAGGCCAAGTATAGGTTAATAGATTCATGTGGATTATCAAGTAAGGAGTTAGTAAGTTAGTGGTTAGTAGTTAGATGCTATGAGAGAAACTTAGCTAAGCATGTAAAACATTAGAGACAAATAGAGATTAAGAGAGAACCTTGTTGGCCCAAGGTTACAATCACCCGGTTTTTGAGTTTTGATGATTACAAAATATATAGTTATTTGTACTAATCATATTTTAGTATTTAAGTGTGTTTTAGGGTTCTAAGGATTCAAGATGTCTTCTTTCCTAAAGGAAGGTATTTGACTCAAGTTGACTCAATTCGGGTTCAAGGATTCAAGCTATTCATCATTGCAAATGGAGAAGCCCTAATTTGAAGATCTTGTAGTCACCTAGAACTTTTGTAAGAATTAGTTTGTTAAAAAATGAGGTTATGATAAGTTGGCTCAAGAAAACACACACACTTTCATTTTTTAAAATACGGTTTTTGTTTTGGTTAGTTGGATTAGGTGCATGTCTTGATTGGTATACATGTCTCTAAATATTTCATATTTTTACATCTAGTTTAAATCATGTATACCATCCCTTATAGAATGCTACTTAATCATCTAGCCATTTAAAAATATTTTAAAAATTCTTCAAAGTTCAAAATTTATCCCATAATAAAACTGTTTCAGGCCCAACGGTCGACCGGGCGGTCGATCGGATCTATTTCAGGCCTGATCGGTCGACCGCACTGGTCGACCGGGCCTTGTGACATTTCGTACACATTTGTGCACGTCTGCCGGTCGACTAGACCGGTCGACCGACTGACTGACCCTTACTCTCGGGTTTTGTTGGTCGACCGGGCCAGTCGACCGACAGAACAAACTATTATTTTTTTGTTTAGCCTGCGGTCGACCGACCAGTCGACCGAGTCCAATGGCTAGTTTGCCAGATAGAGTGCTGGTCGACCGGGCCGGTCGACCGACAGCCGCCAGTAGCCCCCAACGGCTAGTTTCTTGAAATCTGTTTTCTGAATCTATTTTTGATATATCTTTTAGCTATCTCTGAATTTCCTAAGGCTATTACCTGACCTATTAACCTAGTTTTAATGATGAAAAGATCTCTTCTAATCCCTATAAATAGATGGCATTGGTCCCTTGTTAAATTTAAGAAAAATCTCTATTGTTTTGAGTTTCTAAAGAAAAGAAAAATTTCAAAGCTCTCACTTCCTAAGTGCATTCTTGGTTAAAGTTTTTCAGTGGTTTTCAAGCTCTCTTTACTTTCTTTATAATTGAATTTTTCTCACTTCACTTCTTGAGCCAAAAATTATTCCCATTCTATAAGGAGTTATAAGAGAGAAGTTTGTGGTCTTTTGATCACCTAGTTACTTGTATTTCTTTGTGTTGAGATCCCTCTTGTGTAGAGGTTGGATTGGTGGGAGTTCGGTACTTCGGTCTTGTGTAGACTTCTTATAATTCCCTTTACAGATTTAGTGAAAATCCTTCACGGTGGTAGAGGCGGGGACGTAGAGCGGTGGCTCGAACCTCGAAACAAATTACTTGTGTTTGCGATTGGTTTCCTTATTGTTTTTCATTGCTTTACATCTTTATCTTGTGATACCTCTTAGTTGCACTTCATTATTGCTCCCATTTCATTCACATGCATTTTTCGATCTTTACTCATCTCAACAAGAAAGCAATTACGCGCCTCAACTCATAATTTAGAGGAATAAAAAGGAGAAGTTTTAGAGCCCTTCACGGGGAATTCGGCTTCAATTTCTTGTTTTGAGTGACCGGTTGCATCATACATACATACTTGTTTAAAAAGATCATTAGATTAGCATTATCACCTATTCACCCCCCTCTATGTGTTTTTCAAACCTTTCATAGAGTGTCATCCTCTATTACAAGAACTCTAACTTTCTTCCTTAGAATCACTCTCTTCACTTTTGCAAGATCTAAAATAAAAGAAAAATACAAAACAAATGGAAAAGAACACTAATCTATACTAAAGAGAAGAACTATACTAGAAAAACTTCATCTCTCCCTATTTTGCTAAACACTAGGGGCTTTTATAGCCAAAAGGGGCCTATGAGAGGCAAGACTAGGCTATGCGTCGAAACTCAAAGCGTGACTCCTCCGTATTGCCACGAAATTGTGGCAAAAGCCGTGTTACCGTGGCAGTACAGGCGCCGTGTGCGTGGCGCCGAAGTGTGCACCTTTTTGCTGCACATTACTCCATGTACATGCTGTCGTTTTCTTGATATCTACTCTCATATTTAGCAGATCTGGCTTCAAAAGTCTTAGGCTACTCCTACGCTGTAAAAATTCCTATTTAAATGAGAGTTTGGGGCTGCTTCTCTACTTTATGCCATGGACCTAGAAATACACAAGAAAACCATTATTGATATGATATAAAATATGCATATTTAGAGACTAATCATACTCCCACACTTATCTTTTGCTTTTCTCGAGCAAAAACAAGAAGAAAAACTAACTAAGAAAATTATTATACCACTTTCGCAGGTAACGCGATTGTAAGTCACCAAGAGGGGGGTGAACAGGTGACAGGCTAATCAAATGCAAAACTACTACGGAATTAAAACTAATTATGCAAACTAAGGTTATTATATAAACGCACAAAGTATAACATAAGAGTGTAGCCGAATTCCTGGTGAAGGGCTCTGGACTATCTCCTCAAGATTCCTCTAAATTAAGAGTTGAGATGTCACTATGGCTTTCCTGGTTGAATACAAGTGTGAGCAAGCAAACCCAAGCATATGGTCAATTAAGCACAAATATATCAAGCATATAAAGGGATAAATAATATAAGCATGCATGATATATAAACACAAGTGAGAGAGCGATGAGCAATCGCAAACACAGGAGTATTGTTTCGAGGTTCGAGCACACTTGCTCTACGTTCCCGCCTTCAACACTATGAAGGATTCCTACTATAACGATCCCGCAAGATCACTCGATGCCGTAACACCTACAAAGAGCTCTCTCAAGAACTCTTGAATTCACAAGTCCCTCACTTGTTCTCACAAGAATAACACACGCAAGCACACTAGCTTGCCGAGGCCGCACCGCTACAAATCCCAATACAAGGGGTGGAACACTTATGATCACTCTTCTTGACCACAAAAATAACTCTCACAAACAAGAATCCTTAGAGGATAAATATAGCAATGAAAAACTCAAGTTTGTGTGATAAAACAAGATAGATGTGGATGTGAAAAATCTCAAGAAAATACTTTTGAAAACATAAGAGATTCACTCTTGAAAACTCTCTTTTGGACATGGATATGAAGCTCTAAAACTTGCTTAGAAATTCTGTAGAAGAGCTCTAGAAAACAGCCTAAAAATGATGCCAAAAAATCTGGCCAAAAGTCCATTTATAGAGTATCAGAAAACTAGCCGTTAGGGGCCAGATTGGCCTGTCGGTCGACCGGCCGGTCGACCAACAATCATATTTATGACAGTTGGGGTTTCGGTCGACCACCTAGTCGACAGCACCCAGGTCAAAGACCTATTGGTCGACCGCCGGTCGACCGAGGCCAGAACCAAAGGGCTGATCCCTCTAGTCGGTCGACCGCTCGGTCGACCGGGGCTAGATGAAATGGTCCGTCTTAAAAATTTCCATTTTCATAATCATCATTGGTTATTCTTAATCCAAGCATGGGACCCATCAAGACACAACACTTTAATTTCAGCTAACGTCAGCCTACTTATGACTTCACAAACATTTTCACTACTGGAGCATATATTTTCAAACATTGATCCGACAATCCGGTAAGAACACATAGCAAACTCATTACTACTCCATAAACTCCATAATATTAATAAGATTCAGGTAAAGTACCTATTATACAAGCATTTCAATATATTACAAAAGTTCATGGCAAGATCAACATAGGAGTTTTACATAGTGTTTCTTAAATAGTATATACATATCAAAGAACATGCCAAAAAGGTGAAAATATCTCCCGCTGTCACTTATCCCGTATATTGCCATTAAGCGAGTCCCTTGCCTTTATCCAAACCTGAAGGTGATTAATATAATAGAGTGAGCTCGACAGCTCAGTGAGTAAAACAATAATCATATGCATGACCTTTATATATGTCTATTGAAATTTATTATAAAGGTAACAATTGTAATTTGAACTATTTTTGCATATTTTTATATATTTGCTAAAGTCCTCTCCAAAATACAGCAATTGGTCCTATTAGTCGACTTGCCCTACTTATAGTCAACTAATACTATTATTAATCGACTTAGCTTAAAGCTATAGTCGACTGAACTCTGTCTAAAAAGATATCCATTCTCTGTTGGCTGTCAGTGACTCAACTAGTCGACTACCCTATCTTATATAATCAACTAACCTCAGTACTAATCGACTACCCTATCTTGTATAGTCGACTAAGAGTGGTTTCCAGAGACTTACGTAATAGAATCTCACATCTATAGTTGACTTGGTCCATGGACTAGTCAACTATACTAGTTAAAATTGCCTAAATCAATCAACTATCACAGAGTCTAATGTTAAGAAATTTATATAGTTTTAATATGTAATTTCCATCTTAACCATATTAACACACTTGTTAAACATAAAGTTGGACTCCCCCTTTGGTCACCTCCGGTTAGACCTGGTCCCTTCCTCCTATACGTTATTCAACGAAATATTCTCCTCTTCGATCGCCTCCGGTTCAACCCGGTCTCTTCCTCCTATACATTATTCAACGAAATATTCTCCCCTTCGATCACCTCCGGTTCAACCCAGTCCCTTCCTCCTATACATTATCGTAATATTCTCCTCTTTGGTTACCTCCGATTCAACCCGGTCCCTTCCTCCAAATATGCAATAATCATATCCTTCATGTAATAACAACATGTAATGATTCATAAAATAATGTCACATAAATGATTCTCATGATTTCTACTTTACATGATGCCAACATTATGGAAGTCATTAACATGTATAAGTAACCACTTGCTAAGTTAACAACATGCGAGCCTTTTCAAAATAACCAACATATTATATCATCTTAATTTATGCGTAGCCGAATATATGCATAAGTCAAATATGATGTTTATTCATAGAACTATTTCTTTTTAAGAGGCATGTGTTTGACTATCATGTATACACACAATAACATGTCAATCATGCACAATGGTAATCATATATGAGAATAACAACAACATATCACCATAGGATTGTTTATAATGTATACATAAAGTCTATAAACCATACACATGCATTATCATTCAATTTCACGTCTACTTTAACCAAACAATTCCTACTTTATTTCAAACTTTACATTACCCACTATTATATTGGGGTTTGGATGTTCTACTCACTCTTAAAGAGAATATCCCCTTATCAAGCTTGATCACTGACTATAATAGAGTCTATAAGACTATAACAATGTCATAATTAGTTTCTAGTTGAAAGAGAATAAGAGGGGGTAGCAGTCTTAAGGATTTGCTTACCTTCTTCAACCAAAATCAACCTCCTAACTTGTTAACCTAGGTCAACCTTGTCTTCAAGATTTTCCTATAAGGTGATGTTAGATCACCACTTTTTCATATTCTATTAGATTTTTAGAGGAAATAAAATAGGTAAAGCAAGCCTTTTTAGTATAAAGTAAGGAAGGGAAAGATTTGTGAGGGAATGAGAGGGAGAGAGGGAGTGTGTAGGAGAAGAAAATGGAGGGAGAATGAAATGTTGTTGCTGCTGCTTTCCTTCTTGGCCGGCAGCAAAATGGGAAGGAGGGGAGAATTTGGAGTTGGAAAATGGAGAGAAGAGAGTATTGCCAAATGAGAATTCTCTCCCTATTTTCCCTCCAATTTATACTTCACTTATCTTAATGATATCATGCCAAGTATCCCCCCTAACACCATCTCTCAGCACTTATACCTTACTCCTATAAGTAAGGTCCCCATCCCTCTCCCCTTCATGAAGTACTTGTACCAATAAGTATGGTGGGGGTATGGTAAAAAAGTCAACATGCATGTGTGTGTATTTAACCCATATACATATATGCTAGTATATACATGGTAGAATGAATAGTATAAGTATCTCTCATGAATACTTGTTTCCACATTATCTCCCTAAAGCACTCAAGTGCTAAAAAAAGGTGATTAGTTAAGGCAAGTGTTATATTCTATCCTCCTTTAAGAAGTTTCGTCCTAGAAACTCAGCGTACCTTAGAATAAATGTGGATAGTTCTTCAGCATCTCCTCTTCCAGCTCCCAAGTTGCTTCTTCTATATGTTTATTCCTCCATAAAACCTTGACCAAAGAAATAGTTTTGCTTCTCAATTGTTTCTCCTTGCGATCTAAGATTTGCACTGGCTCTTCCGTGTATGACATGTCTTTCTGTATTTGCAGAGGTGCGTAGGAGATTATATGGTCAGGATCAGGTACGTACTTCCTTAACTGAGAGAGATGAAATACATTGTGCATCCTCTCCAAAACAGGAGGTAAGGCTAAACGATAAGCAACCAGTCCAATTCTATCCAATATTACAAATGGTCCAACATATCTAGGAGCTAATTTGTTCTTATTGCCGGTGCGTCTCACTCCCTTCATTGGAGATACCTTCAGAAAACTTTATCCCCTACCTCAAATTTCAGTGGTCTGCGATGATTATCTGCATAAGCTTTCTGTCTGCTCTGGGCTGCCTTCATCCTCTCCTTAATTAACTTAATCTTATCAGTGGCTTCTTGAATTTTGTCAGGGCCGAATATGCTTCTATCCCCAACTTCCTCCCAACAGATCGGTGAACTACATTTTCTACCATATGATGCTACAGACAGAGGCATACCAATGGTAGACTGATAACTATTATTATAAGCAAACTTCACTAAAGGTAAATAGTTATCCCAACTTCTCCCAAAATCTAATACACAAGTCCTCAGCATATCTTCCAATATTTGAATGGTCCTCTCTGACTGTCCATCTGTTTGGGGGTGTGCCATTGTATTGACTTGCAACTTCGTGCTTATAGCTTCGGATAGGCTTCTCTAAAATCTAGATTGAAATTTAGGATCCCGATCTGATACAATAGACTCAGACACTCTATGCAGTTTAACTATTTCTCGGATATATACTTGAGCCAGTCTCTCCATAGAATAATTGATCCGGATAGGTAGAAAGTGGGCAGATTTAGTAAGTCTGTCTACCGCTACCCAGACTGTATCTAGTCCTTGGGATATCCGAGGAAGTCCAATAACAAAATCCATGGCAATGTGACACTATCTCCATTCAGGAATCGGTAATGGTACCAGCAATCCTGGGGCTTCTTATATTTCGCTTTCACTTGCTGACAGACTAAGCACTTGTGGACAAAATTGAAAATATCCATTTTCATTCCATCCCACCAGAAGTTACGATGCAGATTCTGATACATTTTTTGTGCTCCTCGGATGAGCTATATACAGGGTACAATGAGCTTCCTGCATTATTTCTTCTTTTATCTCTGCTACATCAGATACACATAATCTGCATCTGAATCTCAATACATTATCTTCAATTTGAAACTCTTTGAGTTCTCCTTCTTGTACTTTCTCCATATTTTTCTTATTTGAGCATCTCTTTGTTGGGCCTCTTTGATTTTATCATACAAATCAAATTGAATACTTACTTGATTCAATTTATACTTAGCATTGGATGGATCAATGACTCGCACTTCTACTTTCATTTCTTCTAGATCTCTTAATAATCTTATTTGGCGAGTTACCAGAATGGCCACTGCTCCTCCAGATTTCCAACTCAAGGCATCAGCCACCACATTGGCCTTTCCAGGGTGGTATTAGATAGTAACATCATAATCCTTCATTAGTTCTAGCCATCTCCTCTGCCGCATATTTAGTTCTTTTTGTGTGAAAATGTACTTCAAACTTTTTGGTCAGTAAAGATTTCACAATACACTCCATACAAGTAATGTCGTCAGATCTCCAAAGCAAAAATCACAACAGCTAATTCCTGTAAATCACCTAGAGGGGGGTGAATAGGTGATGAGCTAATCTAATGGTCAAATAATGCGGAATTAAAACTTATTTAATGCAAATTAAACTTCTTAACTAAACACCACGTATAACACAAGAGTGTAGCCGGATTCCCGTGAAGGGCTCTGGACTAACTCCTCAAGATTCCTCTAAATAAGAGTTGAGATGCCGCGTTGGCTCTCTTGGTTGAATACAAGTGTTAGCAAACAAATCCCAAGCATATAACAATGAGAGCATAATATATATCAAGCATGTAAAGATGAAAGCAATATAAGCATGCAAGATATAAATAAGTAAGAGATAGAGAGAGCAATCGCAAACACGGGAGATTGTTTCGAGGTTCGAGCACACTTGCTCTACGTCCCCGCCTTCAACACTATGATGGATTTCCACTAAATCGATCCCACCGGATCACTCGGTGCCGCAACACCTACAAGGCGAGCTAACACTTGAACTTCTTGGACTCTCTAGTCCCGTACAACCGCAAACCCACAAGCTCGCCGAGGCCGCACCTCAAACACCGAGTTCACACTAGAACCCGAAACACCGCGAACACACACGTCCGCCTCCTCAAAATACAAGAAAGATCTCTTGGTAATCTAAACACTTTGATCACCAATAAACACTCTCACAATAACACTCCTATAGGATGAATATATCAATGGATAGCTCAAGTGTTGTGTGAGAAAACTAGGATTGAAAAGGTGGAGGAAAACACAAGAAAATCACTTTTGAAAACTCTTGATAAACTCTCCTTTTGAATGAAAGTATTTGGCTCAAATACAAGTGGAGGAAACCTCTTAAAAGAGTTGAAAAAACTGGTGCAAAACCCACTTGAAAATCTTGTATAAAAGAGCCCCAAAAGCCCTCCTTTTATAAGGCTAGAAAAACTAGCCGTTGGGGCAATTTTTCAGCCCTGACGGCTGACGGTCGATCGGCCCGGTCGACCGCCAACGGTCAGATTTCTGACCGTTGGAGCCTCGGTCGACCAGCCTAGTCGACCGCTGCCTGGAATAGAGAACAGAGTTCTCTGCCGGTCAACCGGGGCTTTCCAGAGAGCAGAAGCTCTCTGCGGTTGACCGGGTCGGTTGACCGGCCCTCCAGCAGATCTGGCATGCACGTTCTGTGCACGTCGGTCGATCGTGTCGGTCGACCGGTCCGGTCGACCGACAGAAGCCAGACATGTCAGTTAAGGGATTTAAAATGTTGACTTTTTAGCTTAAATAAAATCCCATAAATTCAGAAAAAATCTACAAAATAGTTTCAGTATTATACTTTGATAATCAAACATGTTTGAGCAAAATCAAGACATGTTGCAAACAATTTGAACTATTTTTATAACTTATAAATTTTGGCTAAAAACAAAAACTGTATTTTTTCAAATGGATTTTTCCAAAACTTCTCCAAATACAAAAACAAGATATTTTAAACTCTTTGAAAGCATAGGGTGTATGGATATGATCCACTACACATACATGGTGAAATATCTATGTTTTTGACAATAAGCACTAAACATGTTTTTGGTTAAAGACATGTAAACTTTGAATACCAAAAAATCAAACCGGTATTTTCCAAAATGAAAACTCTTTGTATTTTTCCAAAATATAAATTATTTTATGAAAACTCATCTAAATCAGAGTGTGTGTGGTGTAAGATATACTTGAGCAATCCACCACTATTCTATCCTTTACATTTTAATCTAAAATAAAATCTTAATAAAAACAAAACTAGGCTCAAGTCTCTTCTTGAAGTCTTCTCCTCTTCTTGACTTGGTCCAAACACGATCCAATGAGCTAGACTCCTTTTGAGTACTTGATGTGGTCTTGATGCACAAGCTTTTGAATCAAACCATGCTAGCTCCAAAACTTGACTTTAAATCCTTTGTTGAAGCTAAATACCAACTAAGATCTTGATCATAAATCTGAGACTAATTAAACACAAGATCATTAGTACTATAACTACATCAGTTAATCATCCAAAACTAGAGTGATGAGCCTTTGGGCCAACAATTCCAAATCATGAGTGGGGTAATTTCTTTCATGAATTCTCAATTGTCAGGACGCATAGGCAATAACTCTCCCATGTTGCATTAACACACATCCCAGTCCCAATTTTGACGCATCACTGTAGATGAAAAATCCTTCAGTTCTCGAAAGTACAGTAAGAACAGAAGCAGATGTTAGCTTCATTTTAACTTCAAGGAAGCTCTTATCTTGTTCTTCTCCCCATACAAAGTTCTTATTCTTTCTAGTTAATTGTGTCAATGGTGCCACAATTCGAGAGAATCTTTTTACAAATCTTCTGTAGTATCCAGCTAACCCCAAGAAACTTTGAACTTCAGTAACAGTTGTGGGTCTAAGCCAGTCTTTAATTGCATCAATTTTCATTGGATCTACTGATATTCCCTCCTTGGATATAATATGGCCAAGGAATCCTACCTGTTCCAACCAAAATTCACATTTCTTTAATTTAGCCTAAAGTTGCTTCTCCCTCAAGATTTGAAGGACAGTTTTAAGATGATTTTATGATCTTCCTATTCTTTGAATAGATCAAAATATCATCGATGAATACCACCACAAACTGATCAAGACATGGTTGGAACACTCGATTCATTAGGTCTAGAAATGCTGCTGGAGCATTGGTGAGTCCAAAAGGCATGACTAGAAATTCAAAATGTTTGTATCTTGTTCTAAAAGCCGATATTGATACATCTTCTGGTTTGACCTTTAACTGATGATATCCCGACCTAAGGTCTATCTTAGAAAATACACAAGAACCTTATAATTGATCAAATAAGTCATCAATCCGAGGAAGCGGGTACCTATTTTTAATAGTGACCTTATTCAATTCCCGATGGTTGAACATAATCTCATACTTCCATCCTTCTTCTTAACAAATAGTACTGGTGCCCCTAGGGAGATACTCTCTATCATATGAAACCTTTATCTAATAATTTCTTTCTGTAGTTGAGTTTTAAGTTCTTTCATTTCTGCAGGGGTCACAGATATGGTGCTTTCGAAATAGGGGCAGTACCGGGCATCACATCTATTGTAAATTCTACATCTCAATCTGGGGGCAGACATGGTAAATCTTCTGGGAATACATCAGGAAACTCATTCACGACTGGAAAAGTCTCAATTTTGATATCAGTTTTAGTGGTATCTAAAACTGAAGTCAGAAATCCTTGACATCCCTGCCTTATTAACTTGGTGGCTTTTATGGCCGATATGTAGGGTATATTATGACTAACTTTTATCCCTTCAAAAATAAACTCTGAAATTTCTTCCATTTTAAAGATGATCCTCTTCCTATTACAATCCACATGTGCACACAAGCGGATAACAGTCCATTCCTATTATTGCATCAAACTCCATCTCGCTCAGCTTAATCAAAATATTTTTTCATTGATTTTGCAAAGGGGAAAACTTACAAAAAATGTCGATGAGCTAAATTACAAGTAATTCTTTGCAGTAAGAAGATTACAGGTAGATCTCCTCTGAGATTTCTGAAAAAGTGTGTCGGTAGGAATCTGATTAGCGCGCGATCACTTTATCCCTTTGATGATGCGATCGATTCGACAATCAAAACTGCCGCCTGATAGGATTCCCTTCTCGCCTGGTTCGGAGAATCAGATAACAGAAGGTCGGTAGAGCCCTCTTGTTACTTCTCGAGCTACCTCCGCTTGGAGAATTCCTTCTCGCCTGGTTCCGAAAATTCCTTGAGAGGGAGGAAGATCTTAGGGTATTAGCACCCTGAATTTACCTTATAGGATTAGAGAAGTAATTCTCTGTGTTCTTGAAGCGAGAGAGTAGATTTCTGATCTCCTCTCTATCCTTAGCCGTTTCTCCTCTCTTTTTTTAGCGTCTTCTCTGATGACTCTGGAAGGCTATTTAGAAGAAGGAATAGGGGTATAATTGCCCTGAAAATCTGGAAACAGATTGAGACAACCTATTTTAAATCTGGAATGTAGTCTTGCCACGAGGCTAGAGATAGCTTTCGCGAAACTAGGAATAGCAAGTAGCGCTGATCTCTTGATCCGCCCTGCTAAATGAGGGATACTCTTTTGATTCTTTCCAATAACTGAAAGATCTCCCCTGGTCTTCTCAACTGATTGGGAGAGTTAAAAGATTATGGCAAGCAACTGCAATTTGATCTCAATTAGATTTGATCTCATCTGGGGATTTGATTGGTCAAAGGTGACCATAAAAGACCCACAGCGGAGTCGTGGCATTGAGCTCATGACGGAGCTGGGAGAAGCGTCTGGAGAAGTTAAAAGAAAGCTCTTCAGCGGAGCTGGGTAAGACTTGTGGCGAAGCTACCAGTCAGCCTTTCGCGCAGCTGCGTGGGGCTTTAAGTGAAGTTAACTTTCTGCGGAGTTAACTGAGCATCTCCGGGCGAAGCTGTAAGTTAGCTCAGCGAGGCTGTGAAGGAGCTTCCTGCGATGCTAAGCAACTTTGGTTTCTTATGCGAGACTTATCTCGTGGCTCGTGCGAGACTAAGTGTTGAGCTAACTTAGTGTCCCTGGACCTGCTTGGGCCTTCTCACGGGCTTTTAAGGATGACCTCGTCTTACTGTCTGCTTCACTGGATCAGTAGAGTCTAAGTTGTTGATTCGTCCCCTTTGAGATGGGTGAAGAACTGGCCGTCAGCTTGTCTGCCACTTGTCTTTTGTACATGTCAACAAGTAGACATTGTTCAGCCACTTAGGAATCTTGTCTTTTTTAGAGTATAGACAAGACCCCCTTCAAAGTTTTCGTAAGTCTGCAATGGGATGGTTCAGACTCCGAAATACTTTGAACTGTTTCGATTGATGGTAAAAATACGAATGTCGCCATAGTAGTTGAGTTCAGCATCGCTTTCAACCTTGCTTTCGGATTGGAATAAGTTCGCAAAGGAATCGTGTAGATTCGCGGTTCTGGGTAGCTTCGCATTTGGGTAACTTCGCGTCTGGATACCTTCGCGTTCGAGCCTCTCGAAGTAGCTTCGTCTCCCGGTTATACAAGAGCGGGTCCTCCTCGCTGCGTATTGGGTCTCCACCCTGGGAACGTTCTCCCAGACATCCCAGTGGGGAAAAATCCCGTTGTGGCTCAGACTTTTGGAAACCAATTCTTCAAGGCTCGTAGTAATTATCAAGCCACTGATTTCAGGACTCCTGGGTGGATTCATCCTCCCAAGGCCTGGTGGAGGGACTTGACTTTATATGTCTTGGCTTATTTTGAAGAGGATCTGGAGAGGTTGGGGCTCTATGAAGCTGTCAGGGCAACCTGTTACGGCATCCAGATGAGCGTAGCGAACTTCTACGCCATTTTCGAGTTATACTGTCCAGCTACAGGGACTTTCTTCACCCATGTAGGTGAATTGGGCATAACTTTGCACGAGATGTGGGAAATCTCTGCTTTGCCCTTGAGATCTCCCATATGAAGAATATTTCCCGTGCGAGGCAGAATTGTCACTTCTAGAGAAGTAAGAGCCCGCTTTGTTTGAGACTTACCGGGAGTTGATGTGCCACCTCTACATTTGCTCGAGTATGCATGGAGCCATAAGGGAGCTTCATGCAGTTCGAAGAGCTAGGGGAGTTATTTATTCCCCAACCTAGAAGATGCTCCTGAGGCAGCTCACTGCGGGGTTGCAGATGAGGACATTTTTCGAAGGATGCAGGAACACTCCCAATGGGACATGATTTTGGAAGAGGATGATGGACCTTACGAGAAAGGTGATATTCTCTGGAGTTTTCATCATCAAGCTCGTCGACCGATGTCTCGAAAGGCACTTTTGGCCGGTTTTTTATCGGTTTGGCTGAAGAGATGTGTGGTTCCCTCTCCCTCCAGTGATGTCATCCTTCCGACTGTCTTATTGTCGACCGTTCGTTTAGTTCACGGTCGTTCTCTTGGACTTCTCCCGACAATGGTGTGTTGTATTCAACGGGCCCTTCATGCATTGACGGAAGCTTTCTGTAAGCCAGCAACGACGAAGAGGGGCAAAGGCACTATCCTGTCTCGCGACAGACCAAACCCTAGGATTGGTTTGCCATACACTTATCTGATGGGATGGTTCACCCTTCACTGCCCTTCCATTATCCAAGCCGGAGAGGAGCCTCCAGAAGGTGTCCGAATGGCGCTTCTCCCGTCGATTTGAGGGATATTCGTGGTTGTTGACTTATGTGGCCGCATTTCGCAGTTGTTGCGCCGATTAGTTGTTGCGCGGTATGATGTTTACAGCCTTTTCTGCTACTTTCCCTACATTCGCGATGTGGGCTACGACGAAGATTCAAGGATGTAGGAGATGGGCGGACGTCGCAGAGCCGGGGAGTCTTCGAATGGCAGGTTAGCATCTGCCATCCCATCTGGTGTACAGGAGCGGGGATACTTGCTACTTGGAACCTATGTCCCGAGTCAGTTTGCTCGTCAGTTTGGGTATGACCAACTATACGTAGGTAACCCGAACACCAGCCTGGCCTTTATGGGGAGCCTCATTGATAGTGCTCGTGTCTGGCGGTTTTATATCGCTGGCTGTACTGAGGCGCGGTTGTGCATGCCGCTGAGGACTCCGAATCTTCAGACGACTTTGGAGTTCTGTCAGTGGTACAGAACTTCGAACTCCACACCAACCAGATTTTCTATTAACTCATTTGGTGTAAAATTGATCTCTCAGCGGCTAAAGTGGAAGGTCACTGAGAGAGGTGAGGGCAGGAGGGTCCGTATGCTAGGCCTCAGAGAATTTGTCGCCACTGCTAATAGTGAGGCTTGGACGCAAAGAGTCCCAGATTTGAGGGAGATGCAGGTGCTGAGGTTCCATCTGATGCTCCTGGTGGGGTAGGCATGACCCCCATGGAACATGTAGAGGTAGAAGAAGTGGAGAAAGAAGATCCCAACGTCCACTTCAAATGAAAGCAACAAGATGGATCTCGCAGGAAGAGGGTAGTAAAGAAGCCTCGTCTCTATACTCCCACCATTATTGCAGAGGGCAAGTCAACCGCGACACTCCTCCTCCTACTCTATTAGTCATTAAGCTGTCGACTCTGAGGCAGACCGTTGGTAAAGCTGTCATGACTTGAGTAAGATCAGCTATGTTCTTGCAACATATACTTATATTTTCGTACAGCTCATTATTTATTCTATGATTCAGGAACTGAGACGGCAAGAGACCCGAGAGCCGAGACTGTAGGAGAACAGGAAGATTACTATGATCCCCTGTTCACTTATAAGGAGGTGACGAGGCTAGCTACTTCGTCGTCTCAGAAGACTCTGGAGGTGATGCGGCCGACGTGGGTCCTTCGGGTGCTGGGACCTCAAAAGGAAGTCCCATGGCCTCTGGCCCTTTAGGATAGACCGCAAAGGATTCGGCGAGTGAAGGTGGGCCGGCTGTCCATGTTGACTCTGCCAAAGATTTTCCTATAGAGCCTAAGGGGACTGATGCCACCGTCGAGCAAGTTTGAAGAGAAACTGCGACTAAGGCAATTGAGGCGACATCATCTTTTTGTATTGCCGTGACCTTTTGTGAGTAATTCTCTCCTGATATTGATTATACCTTACTTAAACAGAGTCTTGCTACAGGTGTTCCAGCTTTGGGTGCATCGACTTCAAGAGAGCCAACCAATCTTCCTGAGGGAATCAGGGTGAAGCAAGTACTTTGACCGCGATGGACGCTGCTAAGTTGGATGCCTTATATCACGGCTTGCCCACTTATCAACTTGAACTGGTAAGTGGCCTTAAAGAGACGAGGGGACAGTAGTAACAGAACCAATCTCACTTCCAACTACATCGGTAAGTGAAATCCAGTGATTTCTCCAGCACTGCCTATCCTGCCAACTCGGAGCTGAAGGTGATTGCCAGTCCTACTTCTCTAACACTGGTTGTTGAGCCAGATCTCCCGAAGTAGTCACCAGCCCTACGTCGATTGTGGCTAGTGTACTGGTCTCAATGAGGACTCCTCCGAGATCACCGACGACCCCTCATATTTCTCCAGTCAGTGCTCCTGCCATTCCCTCTACGGTTATGTCAGTGAAATCGGTGGAAGCTTTGCCTCCAGGGGCCACTCGTTCACCGGGAGTAGTTGGAGCCGAGAATGAACTTGTGGCTGAGCTAGTCGACGCTTTGATAAGGGCTTCAAGTGATCCATTGCTTTGGTCTTAAAGGGCTCGACTACCTCGTTCTCTGCTTTGAAGGTGGTCCTCTCTCGAAGTATTGACAGCATTCGAGACTTCAGAGGGGATGACCAGGCTGCCACATTGGAGCTTCTGGTGGACAAGCTTGAGAGGGATGTGGACGAATGGCGCCATCTCAACCATTCAGATTTGGAGTCCTCAGTTAATGAACAGCTTGCACATCTCGCTACTCAAATGCATGAAGCTCATCTTGCCGCTCAAGAAGCAGCTAAGGCAATTTCTTTCAACTTGAAATCCTTAGAGATAAGGAAAGCAAACTTGGGGATGCCATATATGCTTCTAATAGTGCTCTTCTCGACGCTGAGGATAAGATTGAAAAGGCCAAGGAAATGATCAAGAAAGCCAATCTTCTTCTGTCCAAGGCCGAACCGGTGCGTCTTGAGGAGATTGCTCGGCTAGAGCAGCTTAAGGCCCAGAATGACGAATTCCTGCAATAGGAGCTAGCACATAGGGCAACTTTGGTTAAAATTGAGGCTCGCCTGTCCCAGACAGCGAGTTTTAATGAGGCTGAGTTGAGGTCGTAGCACTTATCAGGGCTGCTGAGGAGAGGAAGAATAGGTTGGCCACTCTTGAAGAACGGATTAAGTCCCACAAAGTACCCTCGTAGCTTGTAATCCGTGTATCCATGTATCCCTCTTTTAGAATTAATAAAAAGTAATTTTATTTGACTCTCCTGTTGCATTTTCAACTTGTTTTGTCTTTGAATTTTCAATTCTTAGTTTCAAGTTGTATTACAATCCTCAAAAGGAACATAATAACGGTATAACTAAACTAATCAGCGGTGATAAACTGATAGGGTTATTTACACATTTGAGAAATGATTTGACAAAGAAATAGTCCCTATTGGACTGAAAGATGAGATTGGATATCCATTGGTTCAGAGGTGACAAACTGGACATAACCGATAAGGGCTTACCAAACTTGGGGTGTTTACTGTTCAGAGGTGACGAACTGGACATAACAGTAAGCTAAAAGGGAGACTTGGCTATCTGTCAGTTCAGAGGTGATGAACTGGACATGACCGACTGAGAAGCCACCAAGCTCGAAATTTTGTCATTCAGAGGTGACGAACAGGACATGATGACAAAGAAATAGTCTCTACTAGACAGAAAGATGAGACTTGGCTATCTGTCGGTTCAGAGGTAACATGGACATAACCGATTGAGAAGCCACCAAGCTCGAAATTTTATCATTCAGAGGTGACGAACTGGACATGATGACAAAGAAATAGTCCCTACTGGATTGAAAGATGAGACTTGGCTATCTGTCGGTTCAGAGGTAACATGAACTAACCGATTGAGAAGCCACCAAGCTCGAAATTTTCTCATTCAGAGGTGACGAACTGGACATGATGACAAAGAAATAGTCCCTACTGGACTGAAAGATGAGACTTGGCTATCTGTCTGTTCAGAGGTAACATGGACATAACCGATTGAGAAGCCACCAAGCTCGAAATTTGTCAATTCAGAGGTGACGAACTGGACATGATGACAAAGAAATAGTCCCTACTCGACTGAAAGATGAGACTTGGCTATCTGTCTGTTCAGAGGTAACATGGACATAACTGATTGAGAAGCCACCAAGCTCGAAATTTTGTCATTCAGAGGTGACGAACTGGACATGATGACAAAGAAATAGTCCCTACTGGACAGAAAGATGAGACTTGGCTATCTGTCAGTTCAGAGGTAACATAGACATAACCGATTGAGAAGCCACCAAGCGCGAAATTTTGTCGTTCAGAGGTGACGAACAGAACATGATGACAAAGAAATAGTCCCTACTGGACTGAAAGATGAGTTGATTATAAACTCCATGAGGATTTTGATATCTCCTTCGGATGTTATTTAGAAGAAATTGTCAGAGGTATATTGTTAACATGACAACCAAAAAAGTCTACTGAGGACTGATAGACTTTGAGGGGAATCTATCAGAAACTCGCTGGGGAGTTAGGAAACAAGTCCCGTAGAAGATCATATGTCAGAGAACTCTGTGGGGATTTGTAAAGCAACTTGCCGGAGGTGTGATGTTAACTTAACAAGGATTATTTACTATTAGAGGTGCTTGAATATAACAATAATTTGAGTGGACCTGTTGTTCTGTTGAAGAGAAAGACAAGCGGGGTCTATTCACTGGGGATGTTGGTTTTATCCGTTGGGGCGTAAATTAGAGTCTTGCTATAAGAGGTTTATGTTAACATGATAGGTTAGACTCGTCATTTCGCAAGGGATATGAATAACTTTATATGTGGTCTTACCATTCCATGGATGGGAATTGGTAAGTGATTTTGGAGAGGGAATCAAATGGGAATAGGTCTCTTAGGATTTTTAGCAAATCCTCAGCCGTCAATGAATTTGATATGCCTTTACCAACTACCGTTTGAGTCGGGCTAGCCATGCCATTCCCCTCAGCATGATGAGTTGTCAAGGACTTATGTTGGGCTTAAAGGCCAACATTTTCCTCTATCCTTAACCGCGAAATCAAATGGGAACAGGTCCCTTAAGATTTTTAGTAATCCTGAGCTGTCAACGGATTTGATATGCCTTTACCAACTACCGTTTGAGTCAGGCTAGCCATGCTATTCCCCTCAGCATGATGAGTTACCGAGGACTTATGTTGGGCTTAAAGGCCAACATTTTCCTCTATCCTTAACTACTAGGGGCGTTGGATTATTTTGTTACTGTATTCATAACCTTGGTTCTTCTTTGAGACAACCAGTGTTCGATCACCTCGACACTGGTTTATGGTTGTATGATTTCGTTTAGAGAAAGAGAGGAGCGCTCTTTTTGCATATCTTGAATCTGAAGGTCTTGATCAAGAGTGCCATGTTAACTTGATCATGAGAAGGATCCTATCAAGGATAATACTTCTTTAAGAACCTGGCATTGATCGACATCATGAGTAAGTCACCTCTGAAGTCATAAAGGGATATGCCCTTTGAATAGACTATTTCTATTACAAATGGTCCTTCCCATTTGGGCTGAAATTTGCCTTTGGTTTTGTGCATCATGATCATCGGTCGTCTGACAGCTAAAACCAAATTCCTTTCTGGAAGACTCTTTGCTTAACCTTCTTATTGAAGGCTTTTGAGATCCGGGCTTGATACAACTCAATGTGTTACTGAGCTTGTAACCGCTTCTCATCTAGGGCTTCGAGCTCTTGGAGTCGCAACCGATCGTTGTCATCTTAGTCATCAAAGTGACTCGTAATGACCGCATCTTGATTTCTAACGGTATGACTGCTTCGCATCTGTATCCTAGGGAAAAAGGTATATTACCTGTCGGGGTCCGAACCGTGGTTCAGTAGGCCCAAAGACATTCACTAAGCTTCTCATTTCAGTCTCGCTTATTTGATGAAACGAATTTTTTGAGTAGCTTAATGATTATCTTATTAAATGCTTCCGCCAAGCCATTAGCGGCAGGGTTATAAGCGGTTGATGCCACATTTTGAATCCGGTACTTATCACAGAGCCGATAGAATACCTGGCTTGCAAATTGGGGACCGTTATCATGGATGATCTGCCTAGTGACACCAAATCGATGGATGACATGTTGTTTGATAAAATTAACCATGTTAGAAGTTTTAACTTCCAGCAGTGGTATAACTTCTGCCCACTTTGAAAAGTAATCGGTTATTGCTAAGATAAACCAGTGACTTTTGTTGAAGAGGGGCTAATTGGCCCTATGACATCGATTCCCCACGCTTCAAATCGCCACGAGTAACAGTTGGATGGAGCAACTCTAGAGGCTGATGTATGAAGTCCGCATGGATTAGGCATGCCTTACACCTTTGTGCATATTGATGGCATCGGCTATCATGGTTGGCCAATAATACCCAAGCCTGTGCAATCGGTCCTTGAGTTTTTGACCTGGCTGATGAGCTCCGCATATGCCGTCGTGCGCTTCTTTGAGCACTTTCTGTGCTTCTAAATTAGAAAGGCAACGCAGGAGGATACCATCGTATGAACGACAGTACAGTGTCTTCAGTGTTGGATCATAGTAAAAATGGAGAGACCTTCGTCTAATAGATGCCGCTTCTTTAGGGTCGTCCGGCAGTGGACTGAGTGGACTGTCACCAACTGACATCCCACTTGTTGACAATAGGAGGGAGAAGTCTAGAAAGATTCTGACTTTCGTTTGCTTGCTAAGAACTCTCACAAGTCAGACCCAGCCGAGTTTAAGCGACTCAGCACAGAGACTCTGGTGGATCGCGCATTGATGCGTTCAGGTAATTTCGACACCACCTTCTTGCTTGCAAACTTTGGAAACGAAAACACAGGTTGATGCATTGTTCCTCTCATCACCACAGAGGTGATTGGCACTAGATAGTGTTTTAGTTCTAGCTTCGCGGTTAAGAACTTCGGGAGCACCCTTAGGCGCTGAAACTGCATAAAACACCGCTATCAGCACCCAGGGATAATCCCTTAGCTCTGCCACGAAGGGCGAACTAACGCTTGAGGAACTGAGGAGCGAAGCACGCTGTGGTGCTTTGTTTGCTACCTTGCTGGGAAAGTGGTTAGCACTGCTAGGTGCTTTAGCCCCAGCCTGGCGGCTGGGAACTCCGCGCATACGCTGAGGTACTGGCACTGTCTGCCGTGCTATCAGTAACTTCGCTCGGAAGAAGGTTGGCGCAAGGAGTCACTGCTCCTGTATTAGGCGAAGGTATAGTCGCCGTTCTAGCCTCGTGACTGATAGTCTCGACGAAGAAGGCAGACATCTTGCCTTTGTCTTCGCGGGACAGGCGAACCTGTGGCGTAGCTACGCCTAAAGCTTCATATAGAGCTTTCTGTTTTAGCCTCCAATCTGCTTTGGGAGGGGAGATTTAGGTTCGCAGGGAACCTGGCTAGCCTCGCGCAAGGCTGAGAGGAGTTGGGAGGAGTCTCCTTCCGGTTTCTCTGCTCCAAAACCTTAGTCATTGAGACTTCCTATGCTATGCTTCCATATGTGGAGTACTGGACTACCTTCTAAGAGGAGCTCTTTGAATTTTCCTTGGTCGAAATGAACGACCAGGTTTTTGAAGGTAACAGGCTCAAGATTCTGACTCTCGCATTGCGACGCTGTCTCCTTGTTACGTCAGAAGACTGTAATAGGCTTACGGAGAGTCTTATCTATCTCAACAGAGACTTGCTTCCAAGAATTAGCCAGAGGGGCTCCGGCTACGCCGACTTCCTTGTACTTGCGCGTACATAGGGGACTTTTGCTACCCCCAGGAAGAAGTTGTTTGAACTTCTCTTGGCTAGAGTGAATGACTGACGTCTCAGTAATAGACCCAAAGGTCTGCTCGTCACATTGCGACACTTGATTCTCATCAGTGAAGAATGTGTTCCCCAGTGGAGTCGCCATCTTATTTTCCATTAATTTTGCAAAGGGAAAAACTTACAAAAAAGTGTTGAGGAGCTAAATTATAAGTAATTCTTTGCAGTAAGAAGATTACAGGTAGATCTCCTCTGAGATTTCTGGAAAAGTGTGCCGGTAGAAATCTAATCAGCGCGCGATCACTTTATCCCTTTGACGATGCGATCGATCAGACAATTGGACTGCCGCCTGATGGGATTCCCTTCTCGCCTGGTTCGGGGAATTGGAAAACAGAAGGTCGGTAGAGCCCTCTTGTTACTTCTCGAGCTGCCTCCGTTTGGGGAATTCCTTCTCGCCTGGTTCCGAAAATTTCTTGAGAGGAAGGAAGATCTTAGGGTATTAGCACCCTAAATTTATCCTTGCAGGATTAGAGAAGTAATTCTCTGTGTTCTTGGAAGAGCGAGAGTAGATTTTCGATCTCCTCTCTATCTTTAGCCGTTTCTCCTCTCTTTTTTCAGCCTCTTCTCTGTATGCCTCTGGTAGGCTATTTATAAGGAGGATAGGGGTATAATTGCCCTGACATCTGGAAACAGATTGAGTCAATCTGTGTTACATCTGAAAAGTAGCCTTGCCGCGAGGCTAGAGACAGCTTTCGCGAAGTTAGGAATAGCAAGTAGCGCTAATCTCTTGATCCGCTCTGCTAAATGAGGGATACTCCCTTGATTCTTTTCAAATAACTAAAAGATCTCCCCTGATCTTCTCACCTGATTGGGAGAGTCAAAAGATTATGGCAAGCAACTGTCAAATTTGATCTCAATTAGATTTGCTCAATTAGATTTGATCTCATCGGGGATTTGATTGGTCAAAGGTGACCATAAAAGACCCACAACAGAGTCGTGGCGTGAGCTCATGGCGGAGCTGGGAGAAGCGTCTAGCAAAGTTAAAAGAAAGCTCTTCAGCAGAGCTGGGTTAGACTTGTGGCGAAAACTACCAGTCAGCCTTTCGCGCAGCTGCGTGGGGCTTTGAGCGAAGTTAACTTTATGCAGAGTTAACTGAGCATCTCCGGCAAAGCTTAAGTTAGCTCGCAATGAGGCTGTGAAGGAGCTTCCTGCGATGCTAAGCAACTTTGGTTTCTTATGTGAGACTTATCTCGTGGGCTCGTGCAAGACTAAGTGTTGAGCTAACTTAGTGTCCCTGGACTTACTTGGGCATTCTCACGGGCTTTTAAGGATGACCTCGGCTTACTGTCTGCTTCACTAGATCAGTAGAGTTCAAGTTGCTGATTCGTCCCCTTTGAGATGGGTGAAGAACTGGCTGTCGGCTTGTCTGCCACTGTCTTTTGTAGATGTCAACAAGTTAGACATTGTTCAGGGCAGTTAGGAATCTTGTATTTTTTAGAGTGTCAACAATCAATAATAGTTTTCCATCTCTCCAATCATCACTTCACAGTTCACATATTTAGTACTAGATATTATCTTTACCCATATGGGTGTGGATACAACTAACTGAAATCCTAGGGGTGCTGATACTTGATTTAATTTATAAGCAAAAGTACTAGATATGAATGAATGAGTAGCTCTAGGATCAAACAATGCATGAGCAATATGTCATGATATGGAGATCATACTTACACTACTGCATTTGAGGCCATTGCTTCCCGATGGGTCAATGCAAAAGTTCTTCCTTGAGCCCGTGGCTGTTGTACAGATGATTGAGTTGCAGCAAGTCGCGGAGCATTACTGGACGGTATAAATTACTGGCTGGTCCTCTATGAGGGTTCATTCTCATAGCTGACCTTCCACCTCCCCTACTCGATCCTTAGCTTTCGTGCTTCGTCGTGTAGTTTTTCTTTAAAGGCCCTATTCCTCCATAATTATAGCAAGTCCTTTCTTGGATGCAGTTTTAAAAATGGTTTACCTTACACTTCTGGCACTAAGGGGCCTCCGAGATCTGGGTGGGACGCAGAGGTAGCATGTGCTTTCAGAAAAGTGTCTCTGTTTCTCACCATGTTCCTATGCCTCTGGCCTATCCTCCTCTTTGAAGAGTGACATTAAACAAAATCCTTTACTACTATTGGATCCGGTGCCACCGACACTGATGGTCCTTGATATTGGGGACGCTTTGAGCTGGAAAATTTCTTCACCCAGTGTAACCCCTGCTCCCTGGTGTACGTATCACAGTATCAGTACGCGATACGATGTATATTATTGATTTGACCTTTCTGGTAATCAGATTGAGCCGATTTCAGTTTTAAATATTCTTTTCCAATATTTTAGATTTTTCAGGATTTTCTGAAATTTTTTTGGATTATTTTGGAAAATCTCCGTTCGGCGTCGACCGATACCGAGACTCAGCCTTACAATTTTTATTTCACAAATGGAGTTGAATTTAAAAAAATTGGCTTTCACCTTGTATCTTAAAATCATATTTTCTACGTTAGGGTTTTTTGGGGATTTTTCTGAATTTATCGAAAATCGGGCCAACCCGGTGTCGCCCAATATCGGCAATACCTTTCAGGATTTTTAATTTGTAAACCGGATTGAATTTCTTCAAACTATTTTTATATTACATCTCAGGATAATATTCTCTATTTTCTATACTTTTTGGGCATCGTTCGGAGCTAGTCAAATTTTTACGGAATAAAATAATATTAATTAAATATATATAAACCAATCTTTTTCCTTTCTTTTCTTGTTTCTTTCTCTTCTTCTCTGGATTCTTCTCCACGCAATCGCCATTCCACCGCCTCTCCCTCTCTCTCTCCTATAAAAACCTCTCTCTAAAACTCTCTCAAACCCCCTCTCCCTCTCTCAACTCTCTCTCCTCTCTATCTCTCTCTTTCTTCTCTCTCTCACTGTCTCTTTCTCCCTGTTTTCTGTCCGCCACGCAGCAGACCGCCGCCGCCTTACTGCCGGCGAGCTGGTGCGCCCCGGTGGCCGACGCGCCACCGGGCTCCATACCCACGCCTCCGGCCACGCGGCCGGTGGCCGCCGCCACCGCGCCCCCAAGCCGAGCGCCGCCGCCACCCATCTTCTTCTTCTCCTCCTTCTTTTTCTTTTTCTTCTTCTATTGTTCTCTCCCTCTCTCATCCTCTCTCTCTCTCACTCTCCCTCTCTCGCGGCCTGAACCGCTGCGCTGCCGGCGGCCGGGACCGCCACCGGCGGGCTCCTCTCGCCGCCGGCCAGCAGCGCTGGCCGGCTTGCTCGCGCGGCAGCAGCAAGAGTTGCTGCTGCTACTGCTGCTCTGTAGGTGATTGGGTTCGGGTGTGAACCCGAACCCAATAATCCTATTGGGTTCGGGTACCAATAACCCTGAACCCGTTAACCAAATACCCATTTAACTTAAGTTATGGTTTTGGTATTGGATCCAAACTGGACCCGTTAAAAGCCCAACCCACATCCGCAACCAATAAAGGTAATCTTGCAGAAAACCCCCTGATAATTTATATTATTTGCAATTGATATCTTTTATTGCATATTTAACCTCTTTTGTTATAATTTAGTATTCGGGCGATATCTGGAGCATCCGACTCCGATTTGGACGATCTTGGAACTGTTGCGATCGTGAAAAAGAGAGCTACCTCCCCTGACTAGTTTGTGAGTGTTTTTATTTATAAAGTATGATTATCGTAGTTATTATCATAGTTAATTAAATTGGTTGGTTGCCTTATCACATTCGTCGTGTTTACTGGTTAATCACTGTAAAGACTGTAAATACCGGTTAATAATGGTAATTAGTAAAGATTAGTATGAATATTCTTTAAACATGATCAATATCATAATATGGTGATCGTCATTACAAAGAGGGATATCTAATACTCGATTAGGTATGATCACCGGTACCTGTCTCACACTAGACACTGTTACTATATGTATCCGTAAGTGTTACCCGAACATTCTAGCACCATGAATACTATATACCCAGTACAACCAGATATATTATCACACATTACACAATATATTGTCATTCATGGATACACTGACACTGTTATTGACTGTTATAGAATTACTGATATACGGATACACCGACACTGCTATTGCATGTTATGGCTCCTGTTACACGGATACCCTGTACACTATTAGTGGGAATGGATACACCAGTTCACTGGATACCGTCATTTCATATATTGATATCATCGTTACATGGATGCTCGATACACAGTTATCTTATGTACACACATTCCTGCTACATATGCTCACCGCACGAGTGTACATGCATGTATTGTTTCTCTCTTCTGGTCATATGAATCACCGTACATATTACATGTATTATTGTTCCATGTTATCCCTGTACCTATGATATGATTGTTTCCCGTTACTGATATTGTTATTCCGTTACTGGATACATGAGCTGTTGATATGCGATGTGTGGAATCCCACATCTATTGTTCCCATTTCCCGTTATCCTGTTTTATGCTATCAACTGAGCTCAGGTCTTGTTATCATGTTACATGTACCATGCACTGTACTTGTTCTTGTCACGTTGTGTAATACCCCGTTCCTGGAATACGTACTTAGTTGCGTATTCAGATTTTCGATCGTATTTTTCGATTCGTTTTCTGTATTTATTCTGTATTATGAATTCCTTACATGATTGTTTTGTCTTGGTTTTGGATTCGTGGATTCGGAGTCAACCTTGGTTTGAACCGAAGGCCCGAATCCCAGAGTATTACTCGGTTTGGACAATTCCACTATTCCGATTTGACCGATTTCTGTTTCAAACATCATTTTCCAATATTCTAGATTTTATGTGATTTTCTGGATTTTTCTGGAATTAAAAGGAATATTTTCAAAACCGGTGTCGGCCAGTGCCGCTGACCGATTCCTGGATTTTTAATTCTTAAACGGTTTGGAATTTCTAAATGATCCTTTAGACATTATTACTTAGAATCATATTTTCTACCTACATTCTTTTTCTGGGGATTTTATGATTTTATGGAAATTCCACCGGAGTCGGCAGTTAGCTGGTTCCGGGATTTTTAGTTTTAAAACTATAAAGTATTTCTTAAAACGGCTTTCACGATACATCTTATAATATCATTTTCTATCTAAATTCATTTTTCGAGATTTTCCAGAATTTATCGAAAATTCACCGGTTTTGGTGTCGACCGGTACCGCCGGAAGATTCCAGGATTTTTAATTTGAAATCTGCATTGTATTTCTCGAATCCGATTTCACCGAGCATCTTAAAATTATTTTCTATTTTTGAGGATTTTTCGGAACGATTCCGAAACAGTCGGATTTTACCCTATTTAAATAATATTATTTTTACATCCTCTTTCTCAAAATCCTATTCTTCCTTTCTCCCCCAAAAAGTCAACCTGACACATCACCCCTCTCCAATCACATCACCAACCACCCCCATCACATCACTTTTAATTCTACTTATTCCTTTTCTTTTCTTTTTTTTCTTTTTCCTTTTCTTTTTATCTCTTTTCCTTTTTTCTTTTCCTCTCTTCTTCTTTCTTCTGCTGGAGCCGACGACGACCGCCGCCGCCTCCTCATCTCTCCGGCGAATCGGTTGGGACCGACCGCCACCGGCGCGACGCCGGCGGCCTGAGCGCCGGCCTGGGCGCGGCCGGGGCATGGAGGCCCCCGCGCGCGCGTGGTGGGGAGGCGCAGCCTCCCCCTTTCTCTTCCTCCCCCTTCTCTCTGATTGGCCACGCCGGCGGCCAGGACCGCCGCCGGCGGCCACTGGCCGGAGAGGGGACCGGTTTCCCCTCTCCTCTTTCTCTCAGATCTCTCTCCCCTTCTATTTCCTCTCTCCCTCTCACTCTCCTCCCCTCTCTCTTCTCTGCTGGCCACGCCGGCGGCCAGGACCGCCGCCGGCGGCCACTGTGCGAGGAGGGGAGGCGCGGCCTCCCCTCTCTCTTTCTCTGTTGGGCACGCCGGCGGCCAGGACCGCCGCCGGCGGCCACTGGGGCCGAGAGGGGGCAGCAGCCCCACTGCCCCCCTTCCTCCTCTCTCCCCTTTGGGGTGGCCGGCGGGGCCACCCCTGGCCGGCGGCCCTCCGGTGGCCGCCGCGCCGCCCCTGCAGGGCCGCGGCCAGGCCACCCTGGCCTGGCCGTGGGCTTTTGGGGGAGGGGGCAACAGCCCCCTCCTGCTCCCTCTCTCCTGCTCTCTCTCTCTCTCTCTCTCTTCCTCTCTCTCTCTCTCATCCTCTCTCTCTTTCTCTTTCTCTCTCTCCTGATCCCTCACTCTCTCTCTCTCTTCCTCTCTCTCTCCTCTCTTTACTTTCTCTCTCTAAATCTCTCTCTCACTCTAGTCTTCTACTCTTTCTCTCTCTAAATAGATCTCTCTCTAGACTTTCCCTCTACTTTCTCTCTCTCTAAAATTACTCTCTAGACTTTCTCTCTCTACCTTCTCTCTAAAAGTCCCCATTTTCTCTCTCTAGGATATCCCTTCTCTCTCTACATTTTCTCTCTCTAGAAATCACTGTTAGTCGACTACATCTTCTATCCTAGTCGACTAACTTTCCTGAATCAAAACCCAACTTTCTGTTACTCAGCATTAGTCGACTTAACGTATCTGTTAGTCGACTTGAGATCACTGTTAGTCGACTACTCCTTCTATCCTAGTCGACTAACTCTTCCTGAATCAGAAATCCAACTCTCTGGAACCCAGTTTAGTCGACTAACCAGACTGTTAGTCGACTTGAGTCCACTATTAGTCGACTACTCATCCATTCTAGTCGACTAACTTTGCCTATCTGTTATAGTTGATTCCTTTCTTGAACATGGACTTACCCTCTAGACTTACCTCATCTATTGGTATTACTTGACTTGTCACTTGACAAACACCATCTTCACTTCCCTTCTCTCTTTCTCTCTCCTCTTCACTCTACATATTTATATATCATATTTTATGGCGTGCCCGGATTTCGTGGATTTCGGACCTTTCGGCTTTTCGGTGATGCAGGCGAGTGTTCTCACTCGCTACCCTCTTACTTCTTATGTCATTGATTATGCGCATGTTCTTGCTTTAGCTTTCATGTATTTTATTTCATGTGCTATGACTTTTATTGCTTATACCATGCGTGGCCGACCCTTCGTGGTCGTGGACTTTGGATTACTGTTATGTTTACACTTGCCCTACTACTACTTTAGACTTGCTAGTTGCATGTTTCCTTTTAACACATGTATATCACCTGACATCTAGAGTGTTATCACCTGACCACCTGACATACTACTATTTGGCTAGACCCTCTTGGTATGACCTGACTTACCACCTGATTATTATCAATCTCTTATATGTTTGGTTGCTTATTCATTATCACCATCCTATCATGCTATCACCTTACACCCAGCATGATATACTTGACTTGTGATTATCACCTTTACGGGAACTTTACTTTATTATCCTGTATCATGATCAGTGACTTGTATTCCTGCTTTACATGCAGTGACTTGACTATATAGTATTTATGTACACCCGATTTTCCTGATCATGTCCTGTACCTGTTTTTCCCGTAAAGTGATAATTAAACTAATGAATCCTAAAATGTACCAACTTGTATTGGGTCGGGGGAAACATGCGGATATCGATATGTGTTCGTGTTTACAGTGGCATTAGGTATTGTGCACTCATGTTCCGGTCTGACCTGTGGGCCTCCAGGGGACCGAGGGGAGAGCTGGCTCCCTTATTCCTGTATGATAGGGCATACATAAGCCCCTCCTGTTAGCCTTGCGGCAGGTTCCGTCACCTAGCAACGGAACAATCCTGGGCCGTGGTCCCGGGTATGTACGGGACCCACTGTAAACATAGTTCGTTGATACCCCCGCTTGTTTCCAATAACAACCTCGACTTGCTTATATATGGATGTATGTGAGTTGGCCGTACACCGAGACACATACCTAGATATATGGGTAAGACGAGTAATAATAATAAAGTGTCATAATAACCGGCTCTTTAAGTTGTAAGTAGAGGTATGTGGAATGGGACGCATACCAAAGCCTGCAACTTAAACGGCTATGAATCTGTGATGTGCCTTACCGTATTTGCTTTTCCCGGACTTTATGTCGGATTTCCTGTTTTATGAGTATTATGTTATAACTACCTGGTAGCTCGGATTGGTTTATTCGGATTCCCTGTTTTATGATTATCCTGTCATATCCGTTCATATCTGCTCTCACCTATCTGACTCCTGAGTATTTCCTTCTTGATATCATTTGTTATATGCATTATTGTGCTCACCCTGCTTCACCACTTGGTTTTGCTTCACCACTCGCCTGGGGAGTATCATTTGACTCCCCTGGATCCACATGTCCAGGTCATGGAGCTAGGAGCGTGTGATCAGAGTGGCGCAGCGGTAGCGTGGATCACCAGCCTACCTTTCAGAGCCATTTCCTTCCAGGCCCCCTGTGTGCCTCTCGAGTTTTCTCGTGAGTGCCCTTTTGTTTATACTTATACTGTCCATGCTCTTTATACTGTTCATACTTGTACTATCCTTGTATACTTGTATGTGAACTCCCTTTTGTATCGTTCATATATGTGTATATCTCTTGTATTTCCGCATTTGCGCATATCTGTGATGTTATATTATTGTAATATTCATCACCTCTGGTGATAACTCTGTGATTGTATATATATGTGTTGGAATGTATAATGCACCATTTGCTTCCGTACTCTGATTCTTGTCTGTACTGATGCTTAGCGTATATACGGGAAGGTAATTCGGACTTACGTATATACGTTGCAGTGACGTCCCCGTATCAGTGGAATCGGGGCGTTACAGGTTGGTATCAGAGCTTAGGCTCTGACTTCCTCAGTACGTCCAGAAGGCAAATCAATGGTAAAGAGATTTGCAACTGGAATACACGAATCTTGGTTATACATTCCAACTGCAAGTGCAGAGTTATCTATTTCTTGACTATCTTTCCTTTGATTTCAAATCCCTCCTTGACTATCTTTTCCTTGGATTCCTGATCTCTCCTATCCTTTCCCCGTTTTGGTTTTATGTTTTGGTTTTATGAAGCCTTATACTATCTTAAGATATGACTAGACTAGGAGGTAGTGGCTGGTTCTGCATGAAGCTATTATGGGATCTCTCGGCAAATTCTATGAAGCTTGGTATTCTCCAGATCGAATCTGATCTGGCTATCTTTCAGAAGACAACAGTTGGGATTCTTAATTATCGGTCTTCCTTATTATTATGCTCAGGAGTATTAGGGTTTTCTTTATTCATTTATTACACAGCCACGACATCATCAGCAAAATTATTACACAGCCACGACATCATCAGTATATTATTACACAGCCACGACATCATCAGTATCATTCAGCATTATTCGGAGATTTATACAGCCAGAAGTGCGGAGGATAATTATTGTACAGTTGACTTGAGAGCCCTACCTATAGTGCTTCATATCTTAATTAGTATAGATTCCAGCCTTTGTTCCCTTTGTATTCAATTTGCCCCTTAACGAAATTGCGAGGACGCAATTTTTTTGTAAGGTGGGTGGATTGTAATACCCGTTCCTGGAATACGTACTTAGTTGCGTATTCAGATTTTCGATCGTATTTTTCGATTCGTTTTCTGTATTTATTCTGTATTATGAATTCCTTACATGATTGTTTTGTCTTGGTTTTGGATTCGTGGATTCGGAGTCAACCTTGGTTTGAACCGAAGGCCCGAATCCCAGAGTATTACTCGGTTTGGACAATTCCACTATTCCGATTTGACCGATTTCTGTTTCAAACATCATTTTCCAATATTCTAGATTTTATGTGATTTTCTGGATTTTTCTGGAATTAAAGGAATATTTTCAAAACCGGTGTCGGCCAGTGCCGCTGACCGATTCCTGGATTTTTAATTCTTAAACGGTTTGGAATTTCTAAATGATCCTTTAGACATTATTACTTAGAATCATATTTTCTACCTACATTCTTTTTCTGGGGATTTTATGATTTTATGGAAATTCCACCGGAGTCGGCAGTTAGCTGGTTCCGGGATTTTTAGTTTTAAAACTATAAAGTATTTCTTAAAACGGCTTTCACGATACATCTTATAATATCATTTTCTATCTAAATTCATTTTTCGAGATTTTCCAGAATTTATCGAAAATTCACCGGTTTTGGTGTCGACCGGTACCGCCGGAAGATTCCAGGATTTTTAATTTGAAATCTGCATTGTATTTCTCGAATCCGATTTCACCGAGCATCTTAAAATATTATTTTCTATTTTTGAGGATTTTTCGGAACGATTCCGAAACAGTCGGATTTTACCCTATTTAAATAATATTATTTTTACATCCTCTTTCTCAAATCCTATTCTTCCTTTCTCCCCCAAAAAGTCAACCTGACACATCACCCCTCTCCAATCACATCACCAACCACCCCCATCACATCACTTTTAATTCTACTTATTCCTTTTCTTTTCTTTTTTTCTTTTTCCTTTTCTTTTTATCTCTTTTCCTTTTTTTCTTTTCCCTCTTCTTCCTTTCTTCTGCTGGAGCCGACGACGACCGCCGCCGCCTCCTCATCTCTCCGGCGAATCGGTTGGGACCGACCGCCACCGGCGCGACGCCGGCGGCCTGAGCGCCGGCCTGGGCGCGGCCGGGGGCATGGAGGCCCCCGCGCGCGCGTGGTGGGGAGGCGCAGCCTCCCCCTTTCTCTTCCTCCCCCTTCTCTCTGATTGGCCACGCCGGCGGCCAGGACCGCCGCCGGCGGCCACTGGCCGGAGAGGGGACCGTTTTCCCCTCTCCTCTTTCTCTCAGATCTCTCTCCCCTTCTATTTCCTCTCTCCCTCTCACTCTCCTCCCCTCTCTCTTCTCTGCTGGCCACGCCGGCGGCCAGGACCGCCGCCGCGGCCACTGTGCGAGGAGGGGAGGCGCGGCCTCCCCTCTCTCTTTCTCTGTTGGGCACGCCGGCGGCCAGGACCGCCGCCGGCGGCCACTGGGGCCGAGAGGGGGGCAGCAGCCCCACTGCCCCCCTTCCTCCTCTCTCCCCTTTGGGTGGCCGGCGGGGCCACCCCTGGCCGGCGGCCCTCCGGTGGCCGCCGGCGCCGCCCCTGCAGGGCCGCGGCCAGGCCACCCTGGCCTGGCCGTGGGCTTTTGGGGGAGGGGGCAACAGCCCCTCCTGCTCCCTCTCTCCTGCTCTCTCTCTCTCTCTCTCTCTTCCTCTCTCTCTCTCTCATCTCTCTCTCTTTCTTCTTTCTCTCTCTCCTGATCCCTCACTCTCTCTCTCTCTTCCTCTCTCTCTCCTCTCTTTACTTTCTCTCTCTAAATCTCTCTCTCACTCTAGTCTTCTACTCTTTCTCTCTCTAAATAGATCTCTCTCTAGACTTTCCCTCTACTTTCTCTCTCTCTAAAATTACTCTCTAGACTTTCTCTCTCTACCTTCTCTCTAAAAGTCCCCATTTTCTCTCTCTAGGATATCCCTTCTCTCTCTACATTTTCTCTCTCTAGAAATCACTGTTAGTCGACTACATCTTCTATCCTAGTCGACTAACTTTCCTGAATCAAAACCCAACTTTCTGTTACTCAGCATTAGTCGACTTAACGTATCTGTTAGTCGACTTGAGATCACTGTTAGTCGACTACTCCTTCTATCCTAGTCGACTAACTCTTCCTGAATCAGAAATCCAACTCTCTGGAACCCAGTTTTAGTCGACTAACCAGACTGTTAGTCGACTTGAGTCCACTATTGTCGACTACTCATCCATTCTAGTCGACTAACTTTGCCTATCTGTTATAGTTGATTCCTTTCTTGAACATGGACCTTACCCTCTAGACTTACCTCATCTATTGGTATTACTTGACTTGTCACTTGACAAACACCATCTTCACTTCCCTTCTCTCTTTCTCTCTCCTCTTCACTCTACATATTTATATATCATATTTTATGGCGTGCCCCGGATTTCGTGGATTTCGGACCTTTCGGCTTTTCGGTGATGCAGGCGAGTGTTCTCACTCGCTACCCTCTTACTTCTTATGTCATTGATTATGCGCATGTTCTTGCTTTAGCTTTCATGTATTTTATTTCATGTGCTATGACTTTTATTGCTTATACCATGCGTGGCCGACCCTTCGTGGTCGTGGACTTTGGATTACTGTTATGTTTACACTTGCCCTACTACTACTTTAGACTTGCTAGTTGCATGTTTCCTTTTAACACATGTATATCACCTGACATCTAGAGTGTTATCACCTGACCACCTGACATACTACTATTTGGCTAGACCCTCTTGGTATGACCTGACTTACCACCTGATTATTATCAATCTCTTATATGTTTGGTTGCTTATTCATTATCACCATCCTATCATGCTATCACCTTACACCCAGCATGATATACTTGACTTGTGATTATCACCTTTACGGGAACTTTACTTTATTATCCTGTATCATGATCAGTGACTTGTATTCCTGCTTTACATGCAGTGACTTGACTATATAGTATTTATGTACACCCGATTTTCCTGATCATGTCCTGTACCTGTTTTTCCCGTAAAGTGATAATTAAACTAATGAATCCTAAAATGTACCAACTTGTATTGGGTCGGGGGAAACATGCGGATATCGATATGTTCGTGTTTACAGTGGCATTAGGTATTGTGCACTCATGTTCCGGTCTGACCTGTGGGCCTCCAGGGGACCGAGGGGAGAGCTGGCTCCCTTATTCCTGTATGATAGGGCATACATAAGCCCCTCCTGTTAGCCTTGCGGCAGGTTCCGTCACCTAGCAACGGAACAATCCTGGGCCGTGGTCCCGGTATGTACGGGACCCACTGTAAACATAGTTCGTTGATACCCCGCTTGTTTCCAATAACAACCTCGACTTGCTTATATATGGATGTATGTGAGTTGGCCGTACACCGAGACACATACCTAGATATATGGGTAAGACGAGTAATAATAATAAAGTGTCATAATAACCGGCTCTTTAAGTTGTAAGTAGAGGTATGTGGAATGGGACGCATACCAAAGCCTGCAACTTAAACGGCTATGAATCTGTGATGTGCCTTACCGTATTTGCTTTTCCCGGACTTTATGTCGGATTTCCTGTTTTATGAGTATTATGTTATAACTACCTGGTAGCTCGGATTGGTTTATTCGGATTCCTGTTTTATGATTATCCTGTCATATCCGTTCATATCTGCTCTCACCTATCTGACTCCTGAGTATTTCCTTCTTGATATCATTTGTTATATGCATTATTGTGCTCACCCTGCTTCACCACTTGGTTTTGCTTCACCACTCGCCTGGGGAGTATCATTTGACTCCCCTGGATCCACATGTCCAGGTCATGGAGCTAGGAGCGTGTGATCAGAGTGGCGCAGCGGTAGCGTGGATCACCAGCCTACCTTTCAGAGCCATTTCCTTCCAGGCCCCCTGTGTGCCTCTCGAGTTTTCTCGTGAGTGCCCTTCTGTTTATACTTATACTGTCCATGCTCTTTTACTGTTCATACTTGTACTATCCTTGTATACTTGTATGTGAACTCCCTTTTGTATCGTTCATATATGTGTATATCTCTTGTATTTCCGCATTTGCGCATATCTGTGATGTTATATTATTGTAATATTCTCACCTCTGGTGATAACTCTGTGATTGTATATATATGTGTTGGAATGTATAATGCACCATTTGCTTCCGTACTCTGATTCTTGTCTGTACTGATGCTTAGCGTATATACGGAAGGTAATTCGGACTTACGTATATACGTTGCAGTGACGTCCCCGTATCAGTGGAATCGGGGCGTTACACGTTGTGTACTTTAAATGAAATATCATAAAGATAACTTGGGGAAGGGGGAGACTGGACGGTTGATTAGATCTTATCGGGTGGATGTCTGGATCCATTGTTTGTCCCACTGCAGGGGACGGGGTAGTGCTGGCTACCGTCTTTTATTACTCATGAGCTCCCGTTTCTCATTATTGTTTAGCTCATTGAGTTCCCGTTACATGTTACAGCCTTAGCGGGTTGGCCCTGGTCTCAGCAGCCAGGGGTCTGTTTAAGGTCGTGATCCCGGGTATGCACGGGATGCACCTACCCGATAAGAGCTCCTCGACCATGGATTTCCAATTAATATAATAACATAGTATAACAACAGTGACGTCAGAAACACTTGTTATTTGGTCACTCTCTCGTTTGAATAATGGTACCCGTATGCCATGTCCGGATGGGTTCGACTGGAGTGCGGGCTCCAGTATGAAATGTCAGTGGTATGGGACACTGGAAGAGATTGATTAAAATACCAGGTGGTACTGATTGTTACTATTGTATAAATATCATGACTTACCTGATACATGTATACTCTTGTTTAGTTGTACTTGTTACTGTTCCTGATAATTTATCCGCTATCATGTTACATGTATACTTTGTTACTTTACCTGGTACATGTTACACTTTCTGCAGCGGCATTCTACTCATGTACATGTATACTCTGCATCACATATATTCTGTTTTCTGTATACCTTATAGACATCATTACTATATATGCACAACACCGTATTATGGTTATCTTATATATGTCCATCTGCATGTTCACTTCTATCACATCACCACTATACAACATTATAAATTGTATAAAACTAGAGACTACTGTGGACATGACCCGATGATAACATGCTAGGTGATGATGATATTAAAATATGTCATTGTTATATTTCTACATATTAGTAAAGTTCTATTATATGGTATCACTAGTGCATAAACATGTATTATATATTAGTATCGTGCTTGTATTACTATAGTACATATTACTGCCTCCTTCATTTTATCACTCACTAGGTCGCTTTCTGACGACCCTGGGTTTGCGTGCCAAGGTTGGAGATCCGAGTTATCGTTTTGTCAGATAGTCCATTGGTTCCCATAGGAGACTTGTCATCGAGACCATGCATAGGTATCTTTGTGATTTGTTTCTGTTATCTTATTTATCCCTGTTTTCCTATCTGTTATGATCACTAAGCTCTTTCTGCAGGTATTCTTGTACTTATTTCCTGCTGGAACTCTTATAACTATGGAGGTGATTTCCTGTACTGAGGCTTAGCGTACGTTGTTTTCCATTATGTTTGCAAAGGGGGAAAACTTACAAAAAAGAGTTTGAGGAGCTAAATTACAAGTATTCTTAAAAAGATTACAAGTAGATCTCCTCAGAGATTCTGGAGAAGTGTGCCGATAGGAGTCTGGTCAGCGCGCGACCACTTTGTCCCTTTGACGATGCGAGCGATGAGATTCCCTTCTCGCCTGGTTCGGAGAATCAGAGAACAGAAGGTTGGTAGAACCCTCTTGCTGCTTCTCAAAATCGCCTTCAATAAGAAATTCCTTCTCGCCTGGTTTCGGAGATTCCTTGAGAGGAAGGACGTTGTTAGGGTATCAACACCCTGAATAGAGAAAGCAATTCTCTAAAAGGTCTCTGAATTCGAGAGCGCACGGTGCGTTATGAAGAAGCCTCTGCTTGTGGAGTCCTCTTGCGCATTGTCTCTCCTTGTACCCCTGATGGGCTATTTACTGGGAGAGCAAGGGTATAATCGTCCCTTGAAAATATAGAAACAGATTGAATCGAATCTGTTTAAATCTGAAAAGTAGCCTTACTGCGAGGCTAGGATCAGCTTCTGCGAAGTTAGAATTGGCAGGTCGGTTGACCTTCTTGATCCTTTCCATATCGTTGGAGGATTTTTCCTGATCTTCTTACTCGTTTTAGAAGAGTCAAGAGATTGTGGCAATCAACTGTCAAATTTGATCTCTGATTTGATCTTAATTGGATTTGATCTGATTGGATCCGATCTCATCCGAAGATTTGATTGGTCAAAGGTTGACCATAGCAGACCAATGGCGGAGCTACCGCGTTGAGCTCGTAGCGGAGCTAGAGACGGTTTCTGGCGAAGTCCGAAAGAAACCCTTTGGCGGAGTTGGAAGTCCTCTGTGGCGAAGTTGCGAGTTAGCTTCTTGGCGAGGCTTTGGATGGCTTCAAGGCGAAGTTGGATGATATTAGCCTCTTAGGCGAGGCTATCCCTTTAGGCTCATGTAATGCTAAGTGTTAGCACCTTAGACCTGCTGAGGTCTGTTTAGAAACAATCCGGGTTCACTGTCTGCTTGCTGGATCAGTGAAGTCCAAGCTGCTTCCTTATCCCTTGGAGACGGGTGAAAACTGGTCTTCTGCTTATCTGTCACTTGTCTTTGTAAATGTCAACAAGTTTAGACATTGTTCGGACCAATAAGAATCTTATTTTTTTAAGTGTCAACAAGACCCCCTTCAAAGTTTTCAGAAGTCTGCAATGGCTCAGACTTTGAAATACTTTGAACTACTTTGATTGGTGGAGTGTGGGGTATGAACATCGCCATGATGGTTGAGTTCAGTTTCGCTTTGAATCCTGCTTTGGGATGTAGATTCGCCGAGGAATCATGTAGACTCACGTCTGGGTAGCTTCGCGGCTAGGTAAGTTCGCTCTGGAACATCTGTCGCTTTCCCGAGGCCAACTGCCGTGGGCCGGTTACGAGAAGGATTACTCCTTTCTTTGTGCTGATCGAGGGAGATATTCTCCGATTTGCACGTTTTCAAGGGAGGATATTCCCTTTCTTCAAGGCGCCATAAGTGCCTTTATGAGGGAGACATTTCTCCCTTTGCACGGTTCCAGGGAAGCCGTCCCTGTTCTCAAGGCGCAGTAAATGCCTTAAATGCGCTCGTGCTTCCACGCTTGAGGCAGCAGCGCTCAGGCCATGGGCCTATAAATAGGACACTTGAGGTCCTCTGAAGAGAAGCAATCTGCTCTTCTTCTTCTCTTCTCTTGGTTGAGAGAGATACTCAGCTCTCTGAATTAGTGGGAATGCCCACTCTGGTTATTATCCAGCCAAGGACTGGTAAGTCTTGATCATTCAACGACTTTACCGATTTTAGGGAATTCATCTCCCTTAATTCAGCTTTAACAGCTGCTTTAGGGATTAGCTTCCCTTGTTCTCCATTCAACTGATCTGCGGAGAAGGATTTTGACATAGCTTCCCCAATGAAGCTATCATTCTGATTTGATCACAAAAAGATCATTGCATGTTAAGTCCGCTGCACAGGCAGAACTTGGGACTTGGTATCTTCAAGGTTGAGCCAGTCTTGCCATATAGGTGAAGCTAAGACTGTGTCCCATAGGATTAGTCTGGCTTAGCCATATAGGCGAGGCTAGGACTTGGCGTTTGCTGAGCTAGCCCATCACTGCTGTGCAAGCGAGGCTTATCCTCTGCTCCAATCAAAATCGGATTGCTTTGCCCCAAAGAATTCGGCTTTAGTGCTTTTGCAGTATCTTTTATGTTTAACTGCTAACTTGCTCCAATTTTGCATTGCAGTGAGCTATGTTCGTCGGTCTTGTGTCTTGATGAAAGAGACCGAAAAGTTGCCTTATGCTTCCCCGTTTGAAGCTTTACTTTTAAGCAGGAGGAACAACTTGGGGCAGCCGATGTGTGTCCCAGAGGCTATTGGCAACCTCTTATCCGAGATGATTCGTTCTGAGGTGAGGCTGGTAGCCGCTTATCTGAGACGATCCACTTCGGGAAGGCGGATGTCACACCTGTTAGATCACTGACATCACTGCCAATTCCCATTATAGGTGATCTATCGTGTTGGTGGTGATAAGTTCATTGCCAACTTTCAACTTTGGTGATCCAGCTTCCTGGTGGCAAAATGCACCATTTTTGTGGAGAATTATGGCCGTGTCCCCGTGGAACAACTGGTTACGGCCTTGTGCAGGAGGAAGGCCTTTCATATCCAGTTGGTCTGGTCTGGAAGCAGATAAAACCACTTGTATGCCTTTTGCGCAAAACGATCTTGCTGAGCAATTGAATCTATTGTACGAAACACAACCTTGATGTAGCATCAATGTATCTTTGCTCTTAAATCAATGAAAGTTTATCTTCTGCTCATCTGATTTTTGCCTGTCTTCATTGAGAATTTGACCATAGCGGGGCTAAACTTTGTGCAGAGTTAAGGACAGGGTCCTTTTTGGATGAGCTTCGCACGATGCTGGCATGTCGGCGAACTATGCCCTTAGTGGGCTAAGGCCACCTCTTTGGCGAAGTTCTTGATGAACTTGTGCGAAGTTCGCACTTTATCTCATTGGCGAAGTTAAGCCTTAGCGGCTGAATCAGCGCTTCTCGGGAAGGCGCTTTAGGCGGCGTTTAAAATTAATTTGAAACGACAGCCTGTATTGTTTTCGAGGCGTCGTTTCAGGCGCTGATTGGCCTATAAAAGCCCAATCGGGCTGAGAAAGAGCAGATCTCTTCACTTGAAAATTTTTTTAGAGACCTTTGATTCTTCTTCTTCATCTTTCTTTTTCAAAAATTCAAGAACTTCCATAGTTCTTCAATGGCGCCCAAGAGACGAGCGGGAAAAGAGATCGCAACCTCTGCAGCGGAGGGTCCTTCTCCTCCTCCGGTCATCGAACGACCAGTCGCCGGTAGGGAACTTTCTCTTTTGATTAGAGACTGTCGTCTTTCCTTTAAGGCCGATTTCTGGCTATCCTTGGATAAATCATGAGAACAGTCATGGTCTCGTGATTTTAGGGAGTCCAATTCCCTGATTTTACTTTGATTTCTTGATCGGGAATCCAAGAACTGAAGAGTTCTTCTTCAAGCTTCCAAGCGAAGTTAACCTTTAGGCGGTTAACGTCCTGTTGAATGACAGGATGCGAAGCTGTCCTTTGAAATTTGACAGAAAAGGACCGTAATGCCCTTCTGACGAATTTATCCTTCGAGGTTTTGTCACATCCTGTTGTTCGAAGCTAAGCTTCCAAAGCGAAGCTAACACTTGGATGTTTCCCTGCATCTTGTCCTCGTGTGGGATGCAAAGTTACACTACAACTGCGAAGCTAAGCTTCGGGACGAAGCTATCATTTAGGCCAATCCTTGCTCAGAGGGCGAGGCTATGCCTTGTCAAATTTTGCGTTCTGATTTTAGCCCTCTTTCGGCTGATGAACTAATCATAGTTTCTCTTTGTTCCTGCAGTTCACCACACTCCTGGTCCTTCAAACAACCTGTTCGGGACGACCATGGGACCGGATGGCAATATCAGCTTGCAATTTCAAGGGCAGGCTTCTCTGTTCAGTGAGCGGAGCTCCATCGTTCGGGACACGCTCATTCATAGTGGTGATCAATATACCACGAGGAATATCCTGACCACAGCTCCTCTTGAAGACATTGACCGTCGAGCTTATAGGAGGCCCGATTTCATGTTCGGGGATGCCGCACCAGACCCTGACCACCAACTACATGCAGGGGAAGGGCAGTGGATTTTTCAGTTGGATGGCGAGAGGTTCTACCTTTCGTCCAACAAACACCATTTTTCTTTGTCTTCCTTCCAGTGTGTGACGCAGGCTCGGAAGATGTCGTGGGAAGTGAGCCGGAGTGCTGACTCAGTTCACATAGGAAAATTGATGCTTCAATCTCCTGGTTATGCAAGAGCGGGGCCTCCTCATTGCATAATGGGCCTGCATCCTGGGAATGTGTCGCGAGACATCCCAGCGGGAGAAAATCCTGCAGTGGCATTGACCTTTGGCAACCAATTCTTCAAGGTCAATGGGAACTACCCGGCTACTGACTTCAGGACTCCAGGCTGGATTCACCCTCCGAAGGCATGGTGGGTGGATTTGACTACCTACATCCTTGCTCATTTCGAGGAGGATTTGGAGGGGCTAAACCTCTATGAGGCCGTCAGGGCGACCTGCTACGGTATTGAGATGAACGTGGCGTGCTTCTACGCCATCTTTGAATTGTATTGCTCAGCTTCAGGGACTTTCTTCACCCCTGTCGGTGAGTTGGGTATGGCCTTGCATGAGATGTGGGAAGTTTCTGCTCTGCCTTTTGGGTCTCTTCCCTATGAAGAATACTTTCCATGCGAGGCAGAGTTGGCTCTTCTGGAGAAGCAGGAGCCTGCCTTGTTCGAGACCTACCGGGAGTTAATGTGCCACTTGTACATTTGCTCCAGTATGCATGGGGACAATAAGGGAACCTCCTGTAGCTTGAAAAGCTGGGGAGACTATTTGTTCCCAGATATGGAGGATGCTCCTGAGGCAGCACATTGCGGAGTTGCTAATGAATACATCTTTGACCGGATGCAAAAGAACTCCCAAGGGGATCTAGTTGTGAAGGAAGACGATGGTCCCTATGAGCAGGGTGATGTTCTTCAAAGCTTCCATCATCAGGCGCGCAGGCCGATGTCCCGGAAGGCACTTCTGGCTAGTTTCTTGACAGTCTGGCTGAAGAGGTGCGTGGTGCTGTCTTCTTCGGGTGACATCGTTCATCCGAATGTTTTGCTGCCCGCTGTTCATTTGGTTCATGGTCGTCCTCTAGGACTTCTCTCGGCCATGGTGTGCTGTATCCAGAGAGGCCTTCGTGCATTGACGGAGGCTTTTTGCAGGCCACCAACGACGAAGCGTGGAAGGGGACCATTTTGCCCCGCGACGGACCTAACCCCAGAATAGGTCTGTCGTATACTTACTTGATGGCGTGGTTCGCCTTGCATTGTCCTTCTCTAATCGAAGCTGGAGAGGATCCCCGCAGGATGTTCGAATGGCGCTCCTCCGCCGATTCGAAGGATGCTCATGGCAGAAGAAATACGTGGCTGAGGCCCGTAAATTAGTACGTCGCTATGACGTCTATAGTCTCTTCTGCTGTTTTTCCCGTATTCGGGGTGCAGGCTATGGGGAAGAGTTCAAAGATGCGGGGGAGGGGCATTCGTCCCTGAGCCGGGGAATTTTTGAGTGGCTGGTCAGCATCCGGCCCTCGCATTTATTGTATAGAAGCAGGGACACCTACTACCTGGAGCCCTATGTTCCGAGTCGGTTTGCCCGTCAGTTTGGGTATGACCAACTGTACGTGGGCAATCCGAATCTCAATTTGGCTTTCATGGGAGCCTTATTGATGGGGCCCGTGCTTGGTGATTCTTTACCGCAGGCGGTACCGGGGCGCGGCTGCGTACGCCGTTAAAGAATCCCAATCTCCTAATGACCCTGTGCTTCTGTCAGTGGTATGCCACTTCCAACTCCACACCTCTTGGGTTCAATGCTAACAGCTCTGGTGTGAAGTTAATTTCTCAGCGGCTGAGACAGAAGGCTTCTGATAAAAGGGAAGGCAAAAGGGTTCGCACTCCAGGCATAGAGGAGTTTGTTGCTGTGGAAGACAGCGAGGCCTCAGATGTCGAGAGTCCTCGCTTCGAGGTGGAAGCGGGGGCTGAGACTCCTGCAACTGGCTCTGGCGTGATGGGGACGGCTCCCTCTCGCTGTATAGAAGAAGTGGAGGAAGAGGATTCCGAAGTCCACTTCAAAAGAAAGCGGGCAGGTAGCTCTCGTAGGAAATCATTGGCGAAGAAGCCCCGCCGCCAAGCTCCAACGATTGTCGTAGAGGGTCATCCCTCTACAGCGATTCCTCCTGCTGCCCCATTAGCGGCTGGACCGTCGGTTGCTGAACCGACTAGCAGTGAATTCGCTCCGGGTCTGAGTAAGATTAACCCTGTCCATATAATACGCCTTTTTGTGTGTTTCCATTGACTCATTATCAATTCTTCTTGATTGTAGGAGCTGAGGCAGCTGGAGAGCAAGGGGAACATTATGATCCCCTATTCAGTTATGGAGCTGAAGCTGGTTCTTTTGCCCGTCCGAAAGAGTCCGGAGGTGATGTGGCCGACATTGGTCCCTCGGGCGCTGGGACTTCTAAAGGAAGTCCTGTGGCATCGAGCTCTATTGGGTGGTCCACCGGATGCTCGGCAAGCGAAAGTGAGCTAGCTACTCGTGCTGATTCTGCCAAAAATTTTCCGATGGAGCCCTGGAGACTGATGTGGCTGACGAGATGTTTAAGGCGACATCATCCTTTGGTATTGTCCTAACCTCTTGGCTTCTTCTGCATGTAGTGTCCCGACTAATCGCAGTCTTGTTACAGGTGTTCGACCTCAAGATGCATCGGCTTTAAGAGAGCCAGAAGATTTCCCCGAAGGGTCAAGGGGTGACATGAGCGCTTCAACCGCGGCTGATGTTGCTGTGCTGGATGCGCTGTACGGCGACCTGCCTTCTTATCGGCGCAAGTCAGCCGAAGGACCAGAGGTTGAAGGGGGAGCAGTTCCGGAGGTGTCCTCACTCCCAACTTATCAACGAGTGAGGTGCCGACAATTTTGCCAAGTGCGGAGCTGAGGGTGATTACAAGCCCTACTTCCCCAACTCTGGTAGTTGAGCCTGCTGTTCAGGAGATGGTTGTCAGCCCTACCTCAACGGTGGCTAGCGCACTGATTTCCATGAAGACTCCGCAGAGATCACTGACAATCTGCCCTGCTGTTGATGTTCCCATTGCTCCTTCCACGATAGTGTCGACCAGGCTGGTGGATTTCTCTGAAGTTACCTCTCTACCAGAAGTGGCTGAGGTTGAGAACGACTACATAGGTGACCTCGTCGATAACTTTTATAAAGGCTTAGGGCGAACTATCGACCTGATTTTGAAGGGCTCGACTATGCCGTTCTCAAAGTTAAAGGTGGTCCTCTCCCGTGGCATCGAAAGTATTCGGGATTTTGAGGGGTATCACCAGGCTACTGCTTTGGAACTCCTGGTAGATGAATTTGAGAAGGATGTAGAGGAATGGCGCCGTCTCCGCTGTTCGGACCTGGAGTCTTTAGTTGATGAGCAGTTTGCGCGTCTTGTCGCTCAAAAGCACGAGGCCCGGCTTGCCGTTCAAGAGGCTGCTAAGGCTATCTCTTCTGACTTAAAATCCTTGGAAACAAGGCAGGCAGAGGTCGGAAGTGCAATTGACGCCTCCACCAGTGCTCTTCTTGACGCTGAAGACAAGATTGGGAAGGCTGAGGAAATGATCAGGAAAGCCAATCTTATTTTATCCAAGGCTAAACTGGTGCGTCTTGAAGAAACTGCGTGGCTTGAGCAGCTTCAGGCTCAAAATGAAGAGCTCTCACTGCAGGGATCGTCACAGAGGGCAACTTTGGCGGAGGTTGAAGCTCGTCTGACCCAGGCAATGGATTTCAATGAGGCCAAGCTGAGGTCGCAAGCGCTTGCCCAGGCTGCTGATGACAGGAGGACAAGGCTGGACTCCCTTGGAGAGCGGCTCAGATCTTACAGTGTGCGCCTGTAGCTCCATGTACTTTATCCTTTTGGAATAAATGCAATCTTTTTTTTTGTCGAATCTCCAATCTTATTCTTCTTTCTGAATTGCGGTTCCAAATTGTATTGCAATTTCTTGATAACATAGTCTTTGTTGGGCTGGATGATGAGACTTGGCTATCTGTCAGTTCAGAGGTCGCGATGACATAACTGGTTGAGACGCCACCAAGCCCGAAACCGGTCCTTGTCGGATCGAAAGATGAGACCTGTCTTTTGTAAATGTCATCAGGCTCGAAATTGAGATTTGGCTGTCTGCTGGTTCAGAGGTCGCAATGACATAACCGATTGAGACGCCACCAAGCTCCAAAAATTGGTGATACTCGTCTTTTGTAAATGTCAACGAGTATCGAGACCTGTCTTTTGTAAATGTCAACAGGGCTCGGGGTTGAGACTTAGCTATCTGCTGGTTCAGAGGTCGCAATGACATAACCGATTGAGACGCCACCAAGCTTTAAAAGGTGGTGATACTCGTCTTTTGTAAATGTCAACGAGTATCGAGACCTGTCTTTTGTAAATGTCAACAGGGCCCGGTTGAGACTTGTCTTTGTAAATGTCAACAAGCTCGAAATTGAGACTCGGCTGTCTGCTGGTTCAGAGGTCGCAATGACATAACCGATTGAGACGCCACCAAGCTCAAAAAAATTGGTGATAGAATTTGGGAATAGGTCCCGTTTTCTCAGGGAGAAACGAGGGAATCACTGTCATAGGTTTATGTTAACGTAACAGCGAAATGCATATGTGGTCTTACCATTCTATGGATGAGAATTGGTAAGTGATTTTGGAGGTCTCGTTTTCACAGGGAGAAACGAGGGAATCACTGTCATAGGTTTAATGTTAACGTAACAGCGAAATGTGTATGTGGCCTTACCATTCTATGGATGAGAATTGGTAAGTGATTTTGAAGGTCTCGTTTTCACAGGGAGAAACGAGGGAATCACTGTCATAGGTTTAATGTTAACGTAACAGCAAAATGTGTATGTGGCCTTACCATTCTATGAATGAGAATTGGTAAGTGATTTTGGAGAGGGAATCAACTGGGAACTGGTCCCTCAGGATTTTTAGCAAACCCCAGCTGTCAACGGGTTTGATATGCCTTTACCAACTACCGTTTGAGTTGGGCTAGCCATGCTATTCCCCTCAGCATGATGAGTTGTCGAGGACTTATGTTGGGCTTAAAAGCCAACATTTTCCTCTGTCCTTAATCGTTAAGGATATTGGATTGTCTGGTTAATATATGCATAACCTTGATTCTCCTTCGGGACAGCCAGTACGTGACCATTTCTCACTGGTTTACAGTTATATTATCTCTCTTGGAGGAAGAGAAAGGCTCTCTTTGTGTGTACTTTAGACACGAAGATCTTGATGAGAGGTGTAGTGTTAACTTGATCATGAGAAGGATCCTTGATTAAGGATAATACTTCTTTAAGAACTTGCCATTGATCGGCATCATGAGTAGGTCGCCATCTGAAGTCATAAGGCGGTATGCTCCGTTTGAATAGACTGTTTCTATCAAAAACGGCCCTTCCCATTTTGGCTGAAATTTGCCTTTGGTCTTGTGTGTCATAATCATCGGTCGTCTGACGGCTAAAACCAGGTCTCCTTTCTGGAAGACTCTTTGTTTGACCTTCTTATTGAAGGCTTTTGAGATTCGAGCTTGATATAGCTCAATATGCTGTTGAGCTTGTAGCCGCTTCTCATCTAAGGCTTCGAGCTCTTGAAGACGCAATCGATCATTGTCTTCTGATGTGCTCTTGGTGGTCAGAGCGACTCGTAATGATGGCATCTGGATTTCCAACGGGATGACTGCTTCGCACCCATATACCAGGGAAAAAGGCATATTGCCTGTCGGTGTCCGAACCGTGGTCCGTAGGCCCAAAGACATTCACCAAGCTTTTCGTCCCAATCTTGCTTGTTCGAGGAGACGAATTTCTTGAGTAGCTTGATGATCGTTTTATTGAATGCCTCCGCTAAACCGTTAGCGGCGGGATTATAGGCAGTTAAAGCCACATTCTGAATTCGGTATTTATCGCAGAACCGATAGAATACTTGGCTTACGAATTGGGGACCGTTGTCGTGGATGATCCGCCTAGGTACACCAAATCGATGGATGACATGGTGTTTGATGAAATTAACCACATTAGAGGTTTTGACTTCAACCAATGGTATAGCTTCTGTTCACTTTGAGAAGTAATCGGTTATTGTCAGGATGAACCGGTGACCTTTTGTCGAAGAGGGGTTGATTGGCCTACGACATCGATTCCCATGCTTCAAATGGCCATGAAGCAACAGTCGGGTGGAGTAACTCTGAAGGCTGGTGTATGAAATCTGCATGGATTTGACACGCTTTACACCTTCGTGCATATTGGATGGCATCGGCTATCATAGTTGGCCAATAGTATCCATATCTGTGCAACCTGTCCTTAAGTTTTGGACCTGGCTGATGAGCTCCACACGTACCGTCGTGCGCTTCTTGGAGCGCTTCTTGTGCCTCTGAGTTGGAAAGGCAACAGAGGAGGAGACCGTCATATGAACGACAGTAAAGTGTCTTCAGAGTCGGATCGTAGTAGAAACGGAGAGACCTTCGTCTGACGGACGCCGCTTCTTTGGATCGTCTGGAAGTAGACCGTGCAAAGCATAGTCAATGAGAGGAAAGCGCCAATCTCTCGGCTCAAGATCCGTGGAGACATTATAGACTTCTCGAGTTCTTAGCATGTGCTTGGAGCATACAAGATGTCGAGTTGCGACTGTGAGGTGATACTCGGTGTCGGCTGGCAAGGCTAGTGTTGTTGCTAATGCAGCAAGAGCATCCGCCTTGGTATTTTGAGATCGAGACACATGCCCGATATAGAAGCCTTCAAATAGGTTGGCCAATTCAACGGCCGTGTGATAATAAGGCACCAAGTCCTCATGGCGGACTTCGTATTCGCCTTTAACCTGATTGATGATCAGTTTTGAATTGCCATAAGCTTCGAGGTAGCGTACCCCCATTCCATGGGCGAGTTGAAGACCGATGAGCAGAGCATTATATTCTGCTACGTTGTTAGAGCATGATTCTGTCAAAGAAAATGCTCTGGGAAGAACATGGTTCTGCGGGGAGATAAACACAACCCCCACTTCGGCAATAATCTTGCCTTTAGGGCCCATTCGCGATGCTCCATCAAAGAACATCTGCCACACTTCCTCTTCTGAGGTGCATAAGACTCGAAGACATCATCAGGGATATCTTCGTGAAGTTTTGAATGCTCCGGAACTGGATGAGCAGCCAAGAACTCTGCAAGGGCCTGGCCTTTAACCGCCTTCTGAGGCGTGAAGATCATGTCATACTGAGACAATAAAAGTGCCCACTTAGCCAATCTTGAATTCAATGATCCTGGCTTCGTCATAAGAAGACGCAATGGGTTTACTCTGGAGATGACATGTATGGTCTGGCCGACCAAATAATGTCGTGTCTTCTGAACAGCGAAGACGAGAGCTAAACACTCTTTCTTGATAGGGTTGTAGCGAGATTCCGCTCCTATCAGAGTTCTGCTCAGATAATAAATGGCCTGCTCGTGGTTATTGTCGTCCTTTTGAGTGAGGAGGGCACCGAGGGAGTAGTCCAGAGCTTTTACATAAAGCAAAAATGGTTTCCCTGATGTAGGGGCCACTAAGACTGGAGGCTTTGTGAGGTACCTCTTGATGTCTTCGTAAGCTTCCTGACAAGCTTGATCCCATACGAAGGAAGCACCCTTTTTCATGAGTCGGGTGAACGGTTGACAGCGGCCTGAGAGATTTGCAATCAATCTTCTGATATAAGCCAGCCTGCCTTGCAAGCCTCTAAGCTCTTTGAGATTCCTTGGTGGATGCATGCTCTGAATGGCTTTGACTTTATCTGGGTCAAGATGAATCCCTTTTGATGTGACAATAAACCCAAGGAACTTGCCGCTTGAAACTCCAAGAAGGATTTTGTCGGGTTCATTTTCAGTTGATAAGCCCGCGTTATGTCGAACATCGTTCTCAGGTCGTGAAGATGTTCATTCTTGTTGCGGCTTTTGACAGCAATGTTGTCGACATAGCACTCCACCGTTTTTCGGAGATGATCGCGGAAGATCGTACTCATTGCCCGCTGGTAGGTTGCTCCTGCGTTCTTCAGTCCGAAGGGCATTACAGTGTAGCAGTATATCCCCAATGGTGTTCGGAACGAAGTATGCTTCTCGTCGTCGGGATACATCTTAATTTGGTTGTACCCTGAAAAGCCGTCCATGAAAGACATCCTTTCGAACCCGCATGTGTTGTCGATCATGATGTCGGTGATGGGTAGTGGGAATTCGTCTTTAGGACAGGCCGTGTTGAGATCACGGTAGTCGATGCAGATCCGTATTTTCCCGTTCTTCTTGAGGACGGGGACGATGTTAGCTACCCAATCTGGATGTTGTTCCTCCCGGATGAAGCCACATGCAATGAGCTTGTGAACTTCGGCTTCAATAGCTTCCATAATGTTCGGGCGAAACCGACGTTGTTGCTGCTTGACTGGCTTGACGTCAGGCTTGATGTTTAGACGGTGCATAGCGACCTGCGGATCAAGTCCGGGCATATCTTCGTAGCTCCACGCGAAGACGTCTATATACTCTCTTACGAGTATTATCAATTCTTTCCTTTCTGTAAGTGATAGGCTTTCACTTATAAAGATGGGCTTAGGGTGGTCTTGATTACCCAAGTTGACCTGCATCACCTTGTCTTCAGTAGGTGGTTCGCGCGATTCGAATCGCTTTTCCCATTGAAGGTCTAATTGCTGGACCCATGGTTCTTCGTCAGTGGCTTCTGCGGGCTCCAATTGACTGCTTGAGGTCATATTGACAGTGAGGTCTTCGAACATTCCTCCTATACTGACATTTGAATCCCACTCGGAGGATGAGGCTGAATGTGATGGAACTGATCCATCGTCGTTTTCTTGAACCATTGCTGACGATGTGGGTGTAACATACCCTAACCCCCTGCGTGTACTATCATAGTAATTTGCAGGCTTCCCTTTAGGCACAAAGTTCCGCATCAAACCGCGCCTTCCTTTTCCGAAATTCAGGCCTGCTCCATGCTTCAAGTCGTATCCCATCTTCTTCATAATATGGCGCGCTGACTGCGCGTAATGAAAGAATTGTGGAGTGTCTGAGTCTGAACTTAAATCTGCGACTGTGGGTCCCCGTGGTTGGGTTCTACCGAAGATTATCGGTAACTGACCTTCTTTGGATGGCGGGATCACCAAGACGGTTCCCTCTGCGGATTCCATGGGCGTACTGGACGCACTTGGCTTGTGTAAAGGCATGTGCAGAGAGCTATCCGTAATGGATTCAAATAGCCCAAAAGTCGCGGGATAATCAAAAGAAATATTATCATTAATTACCCATTCACTTTCATCCTCTGAAGGAGTATTACATAGGGGATTATTGAGGCATGCTATAATTGGTTCACCAATTAGAATGGCTGGCATGCCTGCTTCAGATTCTGAATCCGCCTCGTTGCCACTTTCATCATCGTCCGGCAACGGTTCTTTAGGTGTTTCACGGCCTCTTGATATAGGAGAGCGTCAGTGAAGTAGTTTTCTACCCCTTTGAATGGTTGCTTTTCAGCAAAGACAGTTCGTACTATCGTGTCATCTTCAACATATTTGAAGCATTGGTGCAGAGTAGAAAGAACGATCCAGTTGGCATGGATCCATGGTCGTCCCAGCAGCAGGTTATATGATGTGTCAGCGTCAATGACATAGCATGTCACTTCTGACTTCAGGCTCCCGATTCTGCAACGGAGTCAAATTTTCCCCAGTGGATGACTGCTCCCGGCGTTGAAAACATATATTATAGTAGTGGTTGCGGACAACCTGTACAGTGGTATGCCGAGGAAGTAGAGAAGCCTTTTGGGGATGATGCTGAGTGCGGACCCCGGATCGACTTGTATTCTTTCAATGCACGTTGAACCGATATATCCGGTGTAGTATAGAGGTCGATCGTGCTTGTTGTCTTTGAGAAGCATATCTTCCGCCATGAATGTAATAGCAGGCACCTTGGATTGTGTATGATGACATTCTGGGCAAGGAGACTGAACGTCGTTGTTAGGGACCTCTGGCATGCATGTCAGAAAGGATTCTGAATTGGCTAGCGCCTCCCTGAGTGCTTCTCTTGTCTCTTTAGAGAGACGAAGGAGCTCGTGTATAGTGATACGAGCTGGGATATTGGCCAGCTGAGCCAATATGTCAAACCGAAAGGGCGTATCGAACCTTTGGCCTGGTGGTTTCTTCAACACGTGGTCGAATCGTACCTCCTTAGGCCTCTCTTTTCCCTTGGTTGGGATTGGAGTGGATGCTGGTACTTGTACTGACGTCATTTGCTGTTGTGTCTCGTCAGTAGACTTTTCATACTGCCTCAAGTATGATTTTCCGGATCGGGTGCCCGTCTGTTGAGGCGTATCGGCTTGGGCCGTGCAAGCAAGCTTTTCTCCTTCTGAATTACTGAGGGAAGCCGATGTAAGATTGCCCTCGTCTGGCAGGATGGAGATGACATTGCATGACTTGCCCTTTGAGTTGGGCTGCTTTGAATCCCGCTGTACGTCTTGGACGAAGTCCGGGTGTACCCACATGACTTCTCCTGTCTCCAATGTTAAGGGAACAAGACCCTTATTGTTTTGAGCTGTAGCTGAAGGACACTTGACTTCCAACCGTGGTACAGGGCTGGATAGGCCCCGTCAGGAACTGTGACCTTTTGGGACTGCCAAATTCGAGAGTCACCATATTGGCAGTGACTTTCTTCTGCTCCGTCTTCAATGTCAGAACCCCGGCATCGATCAGGGCTTGTATTCTGTCCTTGAGGACATAACACTTGTCAGTAGGATGTGGATCATCCTGTGGTAGAGGCAGTATTTAGGGTCGTTTGTGCGCCATATCTCATTGGGGCGCCGAGCATCTGGCAGTTTCATTTTGTTCCCTTTATGGAGCAGATGGAATATCATGACCACCTGATCGTCTTTGAAGAGTATGCTTTGGAGGGAACTTATGCTCCTGATTGTTGAAGCCGCTCTTCTTGGTCTTTGACTGCACATCTCCGGATAACTCCACAGACATAGTCTCTTTGCCTTTAGCTTGAGAAGATTGCGGTAGGTCGCTACGCCCTTTGTTGTTCATCCCCCACTTGCCTCTAGGGGCGGATGGTTCGAACTTTTTAGCCGACTTCTCTGCTTGTTCGACCAATTCCTTTCAAGTGTGGGCTTTGACAGCCCCCATGCGAACTTCCACTTGGTCTAAGAAGTTGTGTCTGCATGTCTGTAAGAGCATGGGTAATGGCATCCCTGCTAGGCACCTCAAGGATAAATTTCTGAACCGTTCAATGTAGTCACGGACAGATTCGCCCTTCCTCTGCACAGTAGAGAGGAGCTTGTCTATGGTCACTTCGGTATCGTCCTCATAGAAACGAGAGAGGAACCGGGTTTCCAGGTCGATCCAGGAGTTGATAGAGCCCGGGAGAAGACTTCGGAACTAGTCAAATGCCACCCCCTTTAAGGTGCCAATGAATAGCCTAGCCATGATGGCGTCATTGCTTATGACATTACCAGTCTGAGACCGGAAATAGTAGATGTGCTGATTTGGTGAGCTCTTTCCGTCATAGGTATGCAACGTTGGCGGTTTGAACTTCGGTGGATATGGCACCGAATCCCACTCCAGTAGATAAGGACGGACTGCCCCTACCTTCTTTAATTCATCCCTCTGAGCTAGGGATGCGATTTGAACCTGGAGGCCCTTAAGGATTTCGGCGTCTAAGGAAGAACCCTCCTTGGATTTCTCCGGCTTTGGTTGCTCATTTCTGAAGTGTTCCTCCTCATCGTGATTGCTCCCGGCATCATTGTTGTTCCGGTTACTGAGAAGTTGTGCGAGCATCTGTTGAATATTGTCCAGAGCCTCTTGCTGAGTCTTGGAAGTTTGCTCCTGAGCTTCCAAACGCCAACGAAGATCATCGTTAGCATTATCAGCCATGTTGACTGATGCTCTGTCTGTTCGCACCGAGCTAACTGTCGCCGAAGAGGCATACCCACTGTCTTCATCTTCTTCTTTCGATGATTGGAGTGATCTTCTGGGTTCTGGCGAGGCTAGGGCCGTCGAGGAAGAAGGCTGTTCATAAGTGTAGGGTATCGCCACCCTGGATCTGGTGTTTCGGAAAACACCTTCTTCATGCACCAAGACTTCGCCTAAGCCTGGGCTGTAATCTGGATCTGGGGACTCTCGTCCTCTTCTGGTCATGTTGACGGATACGGAGGCTGGATCTCGTGAGGTGCTCCTCTTGCGGTGTTTCCTCGGGGCCTGTACCGATAGCCGATCAAAAACTGACCGTCGTCTTGGAGGCGTGGCGGGGATTGGTCCCAGCCGGCAATGGACCGAGTGGAGTGTCAGCAGTTGACATCCCACTTGTTGACAACAGGGGGAAGAGGTTTGTCTATCCGTCAACAATTTTCTCAAATCAGACCCGTTGGGTCTCTGCAATAAGCGCAAAGGCTCTTTTGGATCGCACATGGGACGATGTCAGATTGGTAGTCAAAAGTGCATTTTTATCATAACATTTACCATCACATTTTTCATATTTATTCATTTAATTCTGCACATTTATTAATATTTTTTGATTTATTGTGTGCAGGCCTCGAATTATTATTTTAATAATAAATAAAGTTTAATGAAGCCCAAAAGCCCATATTTGAAGCCCAGGTGTAAAAGTGCAAATATCAATTGTCAAAGTGCAAATTATGCTAGGGCTAAAGTTTAAAGATGAGGGAAGGATAGAATTCTATCCAACCCTAAACACTTGCAGGATGAGGATAAAAGCCCAAGATAAGAAGGAAATTCGTGGATAGAAGATTTGGGATATTTGAGATCAAGGTAACTTGATTACTAAGTTATCTCGAAATCCCAAGATGAAGAGCCAGGATCACACTTTCAGAAGCAAACGCCCAGATGAACGGATCAGGAGAGGCCACGCGCCAAAGCGCGTGGCCAGCAGAGCCAGTATTGCCGCAAAATTGCGACAAAGACCAGGTTTTTGCGGCATTTTGGATGAAGCAGACTACCAGATTTCGTGGGCGACTTTATCCAGGACTCTTCTCCCTTCTGAAGCTATAAATACCCCCTGCAGTGCAACGTACAGAGTCGTCCAGCGTCCAGCAAAGGGCCAAAATTTAGGGTTTTTAGGTTTTCTTGTAGTTTAGATTTTATTTCTTCCATTGTAAATTTTTATTTTCTTTTTGTGAAAGCTGAGAGGAGATGATGTATTCATGGAGGAAGGGATCCACTTGTACTGATGGTGACAGCCGGTGTAAGTTGTAATTTTCCACCATTGTTTAATAATCAAATCAAAGCTTGTTTTTGTTCTTTTTATTCTATTCTTATTTATTGTGTCTCTATCTTTGTTCTATCATCGTTCTTCTATTTTTTATGACATTGTTTCTTTCTCTAATGTCTTGCCCACCATGAGATCCAACTGCTCTGAGAATACCTAGCCGAAGAAGGAACCTTGATGGCCTATGGCGATGAACAGGTCTTCATAGTTGCTTTTTATTCCATAGTTAAGAAGGCGGACGATCCTATATGCCATGCTTGTACGCCTTCCAAGAAAAGGTAAATCATCGCAACGGTTCAAACGGTAAGCAGACTAAAGAGGTAAGTTTTCTTTTTCTTTTCTTTTCTTTTTGTAGATTAATCACAATTTCTCCCGATTCTTTATTTGCCGACCCATTGTAAATACCACTTCCTTTCTAATTTAACTAATAAATATAAAAACTTTAGAGAAACTTGCTTAACGCTTCCATCGCAGTCCCTCCCTGAGGATCACGACCCGCATAGCCTTGCTACCGCGGATTAGTATTGAGCACCTCGCACACCTTTAATTCTCAGATCTAATATTCATATTTTGTGTGCAGGAAATCTCAGTCAACAAATTGGCGCCGTTGCCAGGGAGGGACGGTAAGTTTTTATCTCTAAAAAAAAAATATTAACTATTCTTTTATTCTTTTCTGTTTGCAGGTTTGGAGAATAGGAAACAGAAACATAGCAGCAGCAGTGGACATACAGCTATTCTGTGCCTCTGCCCTCGAAGGCAGAGCACCAGAACCTACTGTATTGCCGCGGATCCGCGGCCAGAGCCGCGGAAACGCGGCAACAGTAGAGAACTACTGATTCAACTTTTTGCAGGTTGCTGCAAATTAAAAATACTGCTTTCTGCTCTGTTCTGATTTGTTCTGTGATATACCTGTATACTGCTAATTAATTCAACAGTAAATTATTTGTTGTTAAAAAATAAAAATTGATTAGACGTTTGCATATTAGGCACGTGTCTTTTCAATTACTTTATTTTTACTGTTGAAGAGTGCTGGAGCAAGGTACGTACGCATTGCATGTAGAATAGGACTCATCTCTTGGTTGATTTTCTGCTTTGAGTGAATCTTATCTATTTATCTTGTACACTTGCACTAATTCATCTTAAGGGCATAACCCATTAACAAGATAAGGTGGAGATTTCATCACCCTTCCTTAGCCCAAAAATCATATCCCAAGCACTCACTAACCCAAGCCTAACTTAAAAATTAGTAGACGTTGGCCCTAGGGACATCTCGGACTCAATAGGAGATTATCCTAAGGAGGAACAGTGCTGGAAGTTGACTCTTGCCAAATCAGTATCTAGGAAAGGATTGAGGGCCGAAAGCCCGAAGATTGGTGGTTATTTAATTAAGGAACGTCTTTGACGGAAAACCTCCCACCACTCTTGCCCTGACCTGGCTGATTAACTCGTGGTCAAAATCTGCACCCGACCTTTCATGGACAGTCTAACCAGTTAGGAGTCGTCTAGGTCATAGGTCTACTCTAACTTAGGATAGAATTTTTTTTTTTTGGTGTGATATGGCATATAATAATAATTCCAATTTTAATCCATATTACACACCTAACTATTATTCGGATATTACCAACCCGGCATATCATAACTTTGACCAATCTAGTGTGCCGGAATGGTCTTATCCGAATGAATATAGCCCACACCCTCCATCTTATGACTATAATTTCCATAATAATTTCAACTCGTCACAGAGTTCATGGGGTTTCGAGTCCCCAAAGTCTAATGTCCAACCACCTTGTCCTCCGTATCCACCTTGTCCACAATATTCCCAAGATTCATACTCAGATCCATCCATTCAGAATAGAAATCCATCTATCTTGGAAATGATGAGTATGAATGAGTCCAAGCAACAGTCACCATCAATCTTAGACATGATGATGCGTGAGTCCACCGACTCACAACTTCATCACGATTACCCGTCTTATTTTCAAGTCCAATCAGAACATGATGCACCTATCAATTATGAAGGGATGCTTGCAGCCATGACTCAGGCTAGATTAGCCCGTGATCGTGACATAGATTTGATGGTTCAATCCTTACGTTCTCACAGTTCTGCCATTTTCGCTTTCGTTGACCACTCTCTTAGAGCCGACGAACCAAGTTGCTTTGGACAACAAGATTCTAATTCAGTGCCATCATGTGAACTTGCCGAAACTTTAAAATCTGATAACTTGGCAAGTTTTTCCTTTCATGAATTAGAACTTGAACATGAATATGATCATGATCTTCAACTTGATGATTCAATTTTATTTTCTGATCCAATAATGACTCCAGTGTCTCCACCTGATTTCACTTTTCCCGAGTCAACATTGGATCCTATTCCAATTCATAATGAAATTGAATCACCCATTTTAGATGATCATATTGAACTTGACCAATTGTGTAATTTTGAAAATCCTATGGATAATTGGCAAGTTCTTTTTATTACATTGAACCCAATGAGATATGCGACCTAGATTCTCACAATCTCTTTACTTCTGAAACTGATTGTACAATTCTGACGGAAGATGTTGACCTTAGTTTTGAAGAATTGTATGGCGATGAGCTAGAATTCCTTAATATTGGAAGTAAAGAGATATCACCCATATTAGGTCACATTCCATTGTGGGAAGAAGATTGTGGACTTGAGTTTCAATTTCTTGACTTGGACTCAATTCTTGAACCTAGCCCGACTCCTGAGCCCTTACTCGATTTGAGCATCTTCCTTGAGTCGGTATTCGTTCCCGTACCTATAATGTCCAAGTCAATAATTCCATCTTTTCATACTCCATTTTGGGACAAGGAGGTTGAGACAATTAACTCTGAAATTTATTATGAAATTTGGAAATTGATGGGGTGGAAATACTAAAAATTGATTATACATATATTTTAGTGGGTTATGTAAGGAAAGTTTCTGGTGGGTTTCACTAAATTATCTGTTATCTTGATTGGGCCGCATTCGTGGACCAATTAGACCACCTTCGGAACCACCACCCTAAGGTAACTTCCGCCTTCCCTTGTTCTGTTTCATGCATATATGCATTCATTCATACATTGAGGACAATGCATGAGATAAGTGTGGGGGTGGGCTTTACTAACATACTAACATAAGTAGACACTAACAAAATTTGCTAATAAAAAAAAAATTTGTTATAAAAAGGACAGTATTTTGACTTATTTTTTTTGAAAGAAGCCTAAGTTAGTTTTAAGGATTAGGAAAATCATGATTAGGATTTCTAAAAACTTGGTCAAAATAAATAAATTGTTGAATTTTAAGTATAGGAGGAGAAATTGAATAAGTAGTTAGTCTTAATTTTTACCTTAATGAAATGTGCATACCAAATGCATATCTAGGATTCTAAGACAAAGACCTTGTGCCTCATAAAAAAAAAGAAAAAAAAATCACCAATTAAGCTGATACATGTGCCTCAAGAAGCATAAGTATTCATGCCTAAAGGTGAGTAAATAAAATAAAGTCCTTAGTTTTGGGGCCTAGTTCACTCGAATTTGAGTCCGCGGGGTGTTTTCTCACCTGGTGCCCTAAAGCCAACCGGTTTGGGAGTCATCGACTTTAAGTTCGTTACATGGGTGGATTAGAAAGCCTAAGAAAATTAAGAAAAAATAACTTATATATGTATTAACACATCTAATAATCAATTAGTTAGGTATGAGGGCCTCAAGAAGCCTTAATGCTTATACGAAAGAAAATTAGATGCGTTATACATATTAAAAAAAAGAAAAAGAAAAAAAAATATATATATATAGAGGCATGAGAGTCCAAGTTAAGGAATTCCTAGTATAAATTCATAAGGATGCATATGATTTTTGGTAACGAAAAAGACTATATTAGAAGTTCAATTTTGACCCTTACCTAAAATGAAAACAATTTACTTTATAAAGACTAAGTCTAAGAATGAATAAAAATGAGGATCCTAAAACTTATAGACTACTTAGTCTCTTCAATAATAATTCAAATATTTTCTTTTTATGGATTTTGTGGGTGCAATCCGCTGAAAACCCTCACGAGACAACACTCGTCCTCTAGGGTAACCTAGAGGTTTAACGGCTTGTTGCACGTGCTAGGTGCAATCGTGATTCCTACGAAAGTGAGTTAGGTTAGATTAACTTTTTCTTTTTCTTTGTTTTTACTCGAGGACGAGCAAAAAGATAAGTGTGGGGGTGTGATTGGTAGTCAAAAGTGCATTTTTATCATAACATTTACCATCACATTTTCATATTTATTCATTTAATTCTGCACATTTATTAATATTTTGTGATTTATTGTGTGCAGGCCTCGAATTATTATTTTAATAATAAATAAAGCTTAATGAAGCCCAAAAGCCCATATTTGAAGCCCAGGTGTAAAAGTGCAAATATCAATTGTCAAAGTGCAAATTATGCTAGGGCTAAAGTTTAAAGATGAGGGAAGGATAGAATTCTATCCAACCCTAAACACTTGCAAGATGAGGATAAAAGCCCCCCAAGATAAGAAGGAAATTCGTGGATAGAAGATTTGGGATATTTGAGATCAAGGTAACTTGATTACTAAGTTATCTCGAAATCCCAAGATGAAGAGCCAGGATCATACTTCCAGAAGCAAACGCCCAGATGAACGGATCAGGAGAGGCCACGCGCCAAAGCGCGTGGCCAGCAGAGCCAGTATTGCCGCAAAATTGCGACAAAGACCAGGTTTTTGCGGCATTTTGGATGAAGCAGACTACCAGATTTCGTGGGCGACTTTATCCAGGACTCTTCTCCCTTCTGAAGCTATAAATACGCCCTGCAGTGCAACGTACAGAGTCGTCCAGCGTCCAGCAAAGGGCCAAAAGTTAGGGTTTTTAGGTTTTCTTGTAGTTTAGATTTTATTTCTTCCATTGTAAATTTTTATTTTCTTTTTGTGAAAGCTGAGAGGAGATGATATATTCATGGAGGAAGGGATCCACTTGTACTGATGGTGACAGCCGGTGTAAGTTGTAATTTTCCACCATTGTTTAATAGTCAAATCAAAGCTTGTTTTTTTTTTTTATTCTATTCTTGTTTTATTGTGTCTCTATCTTTGTTCTATCATCGTTCTTCTATTTTTTATGACATTGTTTCTTTCTCTAATGTCTTGCCCACCATGAGATCTAACTGCTCCGAGAATACCTAGCCGAAGAAGGAACCTTGATGGCCTATGGCGATGAACAGGTCTTCATAGTTGCTTTTTATTCCATAGTTAAGAAGGCAGACGATCCTATATGCCATGCTTGTACGCCTTCCAAGAAAAGGTAAATCATCGCAACGGTTCAAACGGTAAGCAGACTGAAGAGGTAAGTTTTCTTTTTCTTTTCTTTCTTTTTGTAGATTAAATCACAATTTCTCCCGATTCTTTATTTGCCGACCCATTATAAATACCACTTCCTTTCTAATTTAACTAATAAAAATAAAAACTTTAGAGAAACTTGCTTAACGCTTCCATCGCAGTCCCTCCCTGAGGATCACGACCCGCATAGCCTTGCTACCGCGGATTAGTATTGAGCACCTCGCACACCTTTAATTCTCAGATCTAATATTTATATTTTGTGTGCAGGAAATCTCAGTCAACAATGTCCTGCTTCTTTTATCCCTGCAGATGGGATTAGCACTGATTAGTGCTTTGGTTCTAGCTTCGCCAACAGGCGTGAACTTAGTGCTTGACGCACTGGAAAGCGGAGCACGCTGTGGTGCTTTACTCGCTATGCTGCTGCGAAGGGGACGAACCCGGTAAGTACGCTGTGGTACAGTAGCTTCGCTCGTGAGAACGAGGCCGGCGCGAGGCATTGCTGCTCTTGAATTGGGCGACGGTATGATTGCCGTCTTGACTTCATGATTGGAGCAGACAGGCATCCTGCCTTTTTCTTCGCGAGAGAGGCGCGGTTTAGGCGTAGCTACGCCTGAAGCTTCGGTTAGAGACTTCTGTTTAGGCTTCCATACTCGCCTTGGCAGAGGAGACTTAGGTTCGCAAGGAACCTGATTAGCCACATGCGAGGCTGAGGGGTGTTGGCAGAATTCTGCTTCCGGTTTCTGCTTTGAAACCTTGGTCATGGAAACCTTCCTATGCTTCCGTGCTCAAAGCATTGGGCCACCCCCAGAGAGGACTTCTTCAAATCTTCCTTGATCGAACTGAACCACCAAGTTCTCACAAGTAAAGGAATCAGACTGCGGACGTGCTTCCTTGTTGCGCCAAATAACTGCAGTAGGTTCATAGAGAACCTTTTCCATCTCCGCAGAGACTTTCCTTGAAGATTTAGCCAGAAGGGCTCTGGCTGCACCGGCTTTTCTGAATTCAGAGTTAGACCCGAAGGTCTGTTCGTCGCATTGCGACACTTGATTCTCGGCAGTGGAGAATTTCTTCCCCAGCGGAGTCGCCATCTTGTTTCCATTATGTTTGCAAAGGGGGAAAACTTACAAAAAATAGTTTGAGGAGCTAAATTACAAGTATTCTTAAAAAGATTACAAGTAGATTTCCTCAGAGATTCTGGAGAAGTGTGCCGATAGGAGTCTGGTCAGCGCGCGACCACTTTGTCCCTTTGACAATGCGAGCGATGAGATTCCCTTCTCGCCTGGTTCGGGGAATCAGAGAACAGAAGGTTGGTAGAAACCCTCTTGCTGCTTCTCAAAATCGCCTTCAATAAGGAATTCCTTCTCGCCTGGTTCCGGAGATTCCTTGAGAGGAAGGATGATGTTAGGGTATCAACACCCTGAATAGAGAAAGCAATTCTCTAAAAGGTCTCTGAATTCGAGAGCGCACGGTGCGTTATGAAGAAGCCTCTGCTTGTGGAGTCCTCTTGCGCATTGTCTCTCCTTGTACCCCTGATGGGCTATTTATAGGGAGAGCAAGGGTATAATCATCCCTTGAAAATATAGAAACAGATTGAATCGAATCTGTTTAAATCTGGAAAGTAGCCTTGCTGCGAGGCTAGGATCAGCTTCTGCGAAGCTAGAATTGGCAGGTCGGTTGACCTTCTTGATCCTTTCCATATCGTTGGAGGATTTTCCCTGATCTTCTTACTCGTTTTAGAAGAGTCAAGAGATTGTGGCAATCAACTGCCAAATTTGATCTCTGATTTGATCTTAATTGGATTTGATCTGATTGGATCCGATCTCATCCGGAGATTTGATTGGTCAAAGGTTGACCATAGCAGACCAATGGCGGAGCTACCGCGTTGAGCTCGTAGCGGAGCTAGAGACGGTTTCTGGCGAAGTCCGAAAGAAACCCTTTGGCAGAGTTGGAAGTCCTCTGTGGCGAAGTTGCGAGTTAGCTTCTTGGCGAGGCTTTGGATGGCTTCAAGGCGAAGTTGGATGATATTAGCCTCTTAGGCGAGGCTATCCCTTTGGGCTCATGTAATGCTAAGTGTTAGCACCTTAGACCTGCTGAGGTCTGTTTAGAAACAATCCGGGTTCACTGTCTGCTTGCTGGATTAGTGAAGTCCAAGCTGCTTCCTTGTCCCTCGGAGACGGGTGAAAACTGGTCTTCAGCTTGTCTGTCACTTGTCTTTTATAAATGTCAACAAGTTTAGACATTGTTCGGACCAATAAGAATCTTGTTTTTTTTTAAGTGTCAACATACGTATATGAGGGTTTTCCGCCCTGCGTATGTACGTCGTCATAACGTCTCCGTATCCTTGGGATCGGGGCGTTACACCCAGTCTTCATGACTTTCTTGCATATCCATTTCTACCTCCAAGGCTCTTTCCACAGCTTGGAGATAATTTCTTAGTTGTAGAGGAATCAATCTTGCTCGAATTTTTGATTTCAGGCCCTTCACGAACCTCTTTGTTCTTTCTGCCTCATTCTTTACCAAGGCATCAGCATACCTGGATAATTAAGTAAGCCTCTGGTCGTATTGGGACACATTCATCTGACTTTATCGCAATTCTAGAAATTCTGACGCCATCTTGTCTCTGGCCGTCTGTGGAATATATTTTTCAGTGAATTTATTCACTAAGAATTTCCAGGTGATTGGTTCTCTTGTGCTTTTCACACTACTTTTCACTGCCCTCCACCAGTGTTCTGCTTCCTTTTAAAACATAAAGGAAGAGAAAGATACTCTCTATTCATCAGTATAATTCATTACATTCAGAATCTTTTCTATCTGGAGAAGCCATGCTTCAGCTTGTAAAGGATCTACGTCCCTTTCAACTACTTGACTGAATGAGCCGCTCTGGCATCACCCCTGGAGTTCCTGACCTCCTCCTATCTTTACTTCTGAATCTTAATTATTGTCCAAGGGGTGTGCATTTCCCATCACACTGTAGTGTGACACACCGAGCGATAATGACTCATTGGGTGGTAGTTGATTTAGATCCATGTGTCCTTCTTATAAGATAAGGACGTCTAGTCAACATACTTCACATATATGAAAAAAAATTTAAATAACATTTTTAGTTTCATGCAATCACTTTAATACTATATTCATTATCACTTGCAAACAAACAACTTGCTACATATATATATATACGCGCGCGCGCGCACACACACACACCTCAAAACGGATACAAGGATATTACACTGATATATCTACCCTTTGGATATCCGAACTAACCCATGTGCATGCATAAAAGATGTGTCAGGGCATATACAATAAAACTCCTAAGATATCCATCAACTAGCACACTAGGCTCACACATATATACATATCAAAAGTAATTGCTTATCGATTCATCCATCATAGGGTATAGTCTCCCCACTCGAGTCCCCACTAGTACTGCTGCTATCCTCTCTATCATCCATGCCTTCCTCGGAGTCTTCCCTTGGTAATTCGTCTCCTGCGTAGCACCAGTCATCCAGATCATCATATAAATTCATGTCGTCTTCCTATTTTTCATCTCAAAAGAGACCTCTATAAGTAAATCCTCTTCGGGTCTCTTCTTTTAATGCTCTTGTACCCCCATCTCTTCTACATCAAGTGAATCCCCAACCAAACTCTCTGTATCGGCAATGGTCAGTTCAGGCTCATTAAATGCTTGAGACTCAACCTCCTCATGGTCTATGTGGTCTGGGGCTGCAAATATGACCTCTGGGTCAGTCTCATCAGACTCATAATCCCAATCCATGGAACCTGCCATCCAACTCGCACTCGAACTATCCGAGCTAGAGACTGGCTATTATTTGTCCGAGTCTCCCATCTACATGTAAACAAGGAGTCATATCAATCTCAACCCATAAAAATAGTTTCGACATACTGCCATACAACAAGAAAGAAGCATATATATATATATATATATACACACACACACACACCACACACACACACACACACACACACACACACACACTTACACTTACACTTATTTTTAGTCTACCCGTAAGTTTCATATTTCAGAATAACTTAGGTTCAATAGATAATTCAATGCATTCCCTCGTCTCAGTGTCCCATACCACTAGTAACTGTTTCTGAGAGCCCGCACTCTCAGTCAACTCACCCGAAATGGGATGTGCGGGCACCCCGATTCTGATGCAAGGAAATAATCAATTACCGTTTGACTCATGGTTAATCCGTCACATAAAACCCACTACCTAACTATAATCACATATACACACATATTGAGCCTAACAATTTTTTATTACCTCCTACCTTCAACTTAACCTTCTCCTTCTACCTAATAACCCTTAGCTCTGATACCAACTGAAACGGTCCCAGTCATAAAAATTTTCATTTTCACAATCATCACTGGTTATCCTTAATTCCAGCGTGGGACCCATCAAGATACAACACTTTGATTTTGGCTAACGTTAACCTACTTGTGGCTTCACAACATTCCACTACTGGAGCATATATTTCCAAACATTGATCTAACAATCCGGTAAGAACACATAGTGAACTCATTACTACTCATAAACTCCATAATATTAACAAGATTCAGGTCAAGCACCTATTAATACAAGCATTTCAATATATTACAAAAGTTCATGGCAAGCATCAACATAGGAGTTTTACATAGTATTTCTTAAACAATATATACATATCAAAAGAACATGCCAAAAGGGTGAAAATATCTCCCACAGCCACCAATCCCGTATATTGCCATTAAGCGGGTCCCTTGCCTTTATCCAGACCTAAAGGTGATTAATATAATAGAGTGAGTAAAACAATAATCATATGCGTGACCTTTTGGATGTCTATTGGAATTTATTATAAAGGTAACAATTGTAATTTATACTATTTTTGCATATTTTTATGTATTGCTGAAGTCCTGTCCAAAACACAGCAATTGGTCCTATTAGTCGACTTGCCCACTTATAGTCAACTAATACTATTATTAGTCGACTTAGCTTTAAGCTATAGTCGACTGAACTCTGTCCAAAAAGATATCCACTCTCTGTTGGCTGTCAGTGACTCAATTAGTCGACTATCCTATCTTATGTAGTCGACTAACCTCAGTACTAGTCGACTACCCTATCTTATATAGTCGACTATGGGTGATTTTCAGAAACTTAAGTAACAGAATCTCACATCTACAGTCGACTTGGTCCATAGACTAGTCGACTATACTAGTCAAAATTGCCTATATCAGTCAACTATCACAGAGTTTAATGTTAAGAAATTTATATAATTTTAACATGTAATTTTCATCTTAACCATATTAACACACTTGTTAAACATAAAGTTGGACTCCCCCTTTGGTCACCTCCGGTTAAACCCGGTCCCTTCCTCCTATACGTTATTCAACGAAATATTCTCTTCTTCGATCACCTCCGGTTCAACCCGGTCCCTTCCTCCTATATATTATTCAACGAAATATTCTCCCCTTCGATCACCCCGGTTCAACCCGGTCCCTTCCTCCTATACATTATTGTAATATTTTCCCCTTCAGTCACCTCCGGTTCAACCCGGTCCCTTCCTCCAAATATGCAATAATAATATCCTTCATGTAATAACAATATGCAAGGATTCAACATAAATGATTCTCATGATTTCTACTTTACATGATGCCAACATTATAGAAGTCATTAACATATATAAGTAACCACTTGCTAAGTTAACAACATGCGAGCCTTTTCAAAATAACCAACATATTATATCATCTTAATTTATGCATAGCCAATTATATGCATAAAGTCAAGTATGATGTTTATTCATAGAACTATTTCTTTTTAAGAGGCATGTGTTTGACTACCATGTATACAATAACATGTTGATCAAGCACAATGGTAAGCATACATGAGAATAACAACAACATATCACTATAGGATTGTTTATAATGTACACATAAAGTCTATAAACCATACACATGCATTATCGTTCAATTTCACGTCCACTTATAACCTAGCAATTCCCACTTTATTTCAAGCTTTACACTACCTACTATTATATGGGGGTTTGGATGTTCTACTCACTCTTGAAGAGAATATCCCCTTATCAAGCTTGGTCACCGGCTATAATAGAGTCTACAAGATCATAACAATGTCATAATTAGTTTCTAGTTGAAAGAGAATAAGAGGGGCTAGTAATCTTAAAGATTTGCTTACCTTTTTCAACCAAAATCACCCTCCTAACTTGTTAACCTAGGTCAACCTTGTCTTCAAGAATTTTTTCTCTAAGGTGATGTTAGATCACCACTTTTTCATGTTCTATTAAGTTTTGGAGGAGATAAAATAGGTAAAGGAAGCCCTTTTAGTATAAAGGAAGGAAGGAAAAAATTTGTGAGGGAATGAGAGGGAGAGACAGTGTGTAGGTGAAGAAAATGGAGGGAGAATGAAATGTTGCTGTTGCTGCTTTTCTTCTTGGCCTATAGCAAAATGGGAAGGAGGGGAGAATTTGGAGTTGGAAAATGGAGAGAAAGAGAGTATTGCCAAATGAGAATTCTCTCCCTATTTTTCTTCCTATTTATACTTCACTTCTCTTAATGATATCATGCCAAGTATCCCCCCTAACACCATCTCTCTACACTTATACCTTACTCCTATAAGTAAGGTCCCCATCCCTCTCCCCTTCATGAAGTACTTGTACCAACAAGTATGGTGGGGGTATGGTAAAAAAGTCAACATGCATGTGTGTGTATTTAACGCATATACATATATACTAGTATATGCATGGTATAATGAATATTATAAGTATCTCTCATGAATACTTGTTTCCACATTATCTCCCTAAAGCATTCAAGTGTTAAAAAAAGGTGAATAGTTAAGATAAGTGTTACACTAGATTCAGAGAGCAAGCTCTCTGGATTGGTCAACTGACCGATCGACCGACCCTCAAGCCAAGGCCATGTGCACGTTCTGTGCACATCGATCGACCGCTCGGTCGACCGCCTGGTTCGGTCGACTGGTCAGTCGACTGCCAGAAGCCCAGAAATCAGGGTTTAAGGAATTGAAACTTGGTCCTTTGAAACCCTATAAATTCTAATAAAATACCATAAAATTCACAAAAATAAGTTTTTATCAATACTTTAAAATATAAATATGTGTGATCAAAAATTAATACATATTACAAAAATTTGAACTATTTTTAAGGTACAGAAGTTAAAGCTTTAAACAAAAACCATATTTTTCAAAATTAACTTTGAAATGAAAAATGAATTTTTCCAAAACTTGTTCAAATACAAAAAAATAAGATATTAAAACTCATTTGAAGCATAGTGTAAGGATATAATCCAATACATATATAAGACGAAATATCTATGTTTTTGACAATAAGCTCTAAACAAAGTTTTGATAAATAAAAACTTAAAAGCATGAACTAGAAACATCAAACTAAATTTTTTAAATATTTGAACCAACAATATATATAGATAAAATCCAATATACATATAGAACATGTAAACTTGTTTTGATGAACTCTATGCATGAAACATAAAGATATTTTCTTTGAAGCTCAAAACGAAAACGACGTTTTCTAAAATCAATACATTTTCTTATGAAAAAAACATAAAGAAATTTTGTGTGCGTGTATATAAGTTTGAGCAATCCATAACTAATCTATCATTTACATTTTATTTAAAAATAAAAATCTTAACATTTACAAACTCGACACAAGTCTTCTTGAAAATCTTCTCTTGAGATGCTTCTCTTCATCTTGACTTGGTCCAAACTTTGATCCATAAAGCTAGACTCCTCTTGAGTACTTAATGCGATCTTGATGCACGAGCTCTTGAGTCAACACGTGCTAGCTTCAAAACTTGACTTCGAATATTTTGTTGAAGCTAAACACCGACTAAGATCTTGGCAAAATATCTGAAACTAAATTAACACAAAATCATTAGTACTATATATGAGTTAACCATCATCAAAACTAGAGTGATGGGCCTTTAGGCCAACAACGATTGCACTGAGCGTGTGCAACAAGCCGTTAAATCTCTAGGTTTCTCCTAGAGGAGGAGTTTTATCTCTTTAGGGTTTTCAGTAGATTACACCCACAAAATTTATAAAAAAAGAAATCAAATATTAGTATTTTGAAAACACATTTTGAAATGAGAAAAGTGTTGAAATATTTCTGTGAAAATTTAAGTGATTTAAGGTCATAGGTTAACCAGAAATTATTCTTCTTTAAATTAAATCTAGATGCAACATCTTGTTATAAATTAAAGATAAGGACTTTGAAATTGAGTTGATTTTTTGATCTTTCATAAAACTCTTAGATAGTATGCACTTTTAAACAGTGAATATTTTTGAGATTTCAATTCTAACTTTCATGCCATATATATATATAAAATTTTCTTTTTTCTTTTCTTTTTTTTCTTCTCTTAGTTTTCGTAGGCTTTCTAATTTACTCGGGTAATGAGCCTTTAGCCGGTAATGTAGGTCACCTAGAGGGGGTAAATAGGTGACTACCTAATCAGATGCACCAACAATACAGAATTAAAAACTATTTACGCAAACTAAAACTACACACAACGTATAACCAAAGAGTGTAGCCGAATTCTTGGTAAAGGGCTCTGGACTATATCCTCAAGATTTATCTAGATTAAGAGTTGAGATGTCACTATGGCTCTCTTAGTTAAATACAAGTATGACCCAAGCATGTATATCAATTAAGCACATGGGATATCAAACATATACGAATATGAACAATATAAGCATGCAAGATATAAACACAAGTGAGAGAGAGATGTGCAATCACAAGCACGGGAGATTAGTTTCGAGGTTCGAGCCACTGCTCTACGTCCCCACCTTCACCATTGCGAAGGATTTTCACTAAAAATGATTCCGTAAGATCACTCGGTGTTACAACACCTACAACGAGCTCTCTCAAGAACTCTTGGACCTGCAAGTCCCTCACTTGTTCCCACAAGAAAAACACACGCAAGCTCACTAGCTTGCCGAGGCTGCACCTCCACAATGAGCTCCCTCAAGAACTCTACACAACGCAAACCCGCGAGGTCGCCGTGTCTTAACCTCTACAACTTTTCAAATACAAATTTGAAACATTTGGTGATCTCTTTCTCTTAATCACCAAAAACACTCTCATAACAAATAATCCATAGAGGATAATTATAGCAATGGAAAGCTCAAGTTTGTATGAGAAAACTAAATTGAACTTGTGGTGGAAAACTCAAGCAAATCTGTTTTGAAATCTCAAGAAAAATTCTCATGATAAACTCTCCTTTTGATATGAAATTTAAGCCCAAAAACTTGTTGAAAACCCCTGAGAAAGATGGAAAAGTTTGGCTCAAAAATTTCTCTAAAATCTTATGAAAAACTGGCCAAAATAGCCCTTTAAATAGGGCTTCAGAAAACTAGCAGTTGGGCTCAGTTTTCTAGTCAAATGACTTGTCGGTCGACCGGCCAATAGTCATATTTCAGACCGTTGGAGTTGCCGGTTGACCTCCCGGTCAACCACACCACACCTAGGTTTTTGACCAATCAGTAGACTGCTCGGTCGACCATGGCCAAAACCAGAGAGCAATGCTCTTTGGTCTATCGACCGCTCGGTCAACCAGGGCCAGTTTTAGAGAGCAAGCTCTCTGGATTGGTCGACCGTCCGATCGATCGGCCCAAGGCCAAAGGGCTTGTGCATATTCTGTGCACATCGATCAACCGCTCGATCGACTGACCCCTGATTCGATCGGCCGGTCGGTCAACCGCCAGAAGCCCAAAAACAGGTTTTAAGGATAGAAAAATTGGACTTTGAAAACCCATAAAAATTCTAAAAAATCTCATAAAATTCACAAAAAATAAGTTCTTTGTAATACTTTGAAGTACAAATATGTATGATCAGAAACCAACATATTACAAAAATATTGAACTATTTTTGCGTTATAGAAGTTAAAGCTTAAACAAAAATCGGTATTTTTCAAAACCAAACTTTCTAAATGAAAAATTGATTTTTTTTAAAGCTTGTTCAAATACGAAAACAAGATATTAAACTCATTTGAAGTATAGTGTATGAGAATGATCCAATACGCATAGAAGATGAAATATTTTTGTTTTTGACAATAAGCTCAAAATAAGTTTTAATAAATACAAAACTTAAAATCATGAACTAGAAATATCAAAATAAGTTTTCTAAACAATATGAAGCATCAATGTGTATGGATGAAATCCATTACAGATATAAACCATGTAAACTTATTTTAAGAAATCTAATCATGAAACCAATAGATATATACTTTGAAAATCCAAAATCAAAACTATGTTTTCTAAGAACAAAAACTATTTAACATGAAATGTTTTGAAATATTGTGGTGTGTGTGTGTATGAGCTTGAGAAATCCATAACTAAATCAATTATTTACATTTTATCTAAAAAAGAAATCTTAACACTTACAAACACGACTCAAGTCTTAAAAATTTTCTCTATATCTTGACTTGGTCCAAAACTTGATCCAAAGAGCGATGACTCCATCTTGAGTACTTGATACAATCTTGAAGCGCGAGCTCTTGAATTAACATGTGCTAGCTTCAAATCTTGACCTCGAATATTTTGTTGAAGCTAAACACCTGCTAAGATCTTGCTTAAAAATCGGAAACTAAATGAATACAAGATAGTTAGTACTATAACTCCATGAGTTAATCATCATCAAAACTAGAGTGATGGGCTTTTGGGCCAACAATCTCCCCTTTTTTTATGATGACAAAACTCATGGAGTTATATATGCATGGATTAAAGATAAGCTTCATAAAAGCTCCCCTTTAATCATACATAGTATAAACAATAAGGATATTTCATAAAAGCACATAAAGTAAACACAAATATATGCATAAACAAAAGTAAACATGCATATATAAACTCTAAAGTCTATAAACTCTAAATTCTTCTCCCCTTTTTGTCAATTCATCAACAAAAGGGTGTAGATAAATAAACAAGAAAAATGTATATGTGATATAAATTCATGAAGAGGAGAGACTGTAAGGTGAACTTCCCTGCATATATGCATTACTTGGATAAGGGATGACTAGACCCTAACCCACATAAGCATAATATACAGTGTATAGATAGAGATGTTAAGCACCCCCTACACACGTGTACCTAGGGGTGCCACCGGATACGGATTATCCGCGAATATCCGCATCCGAATCCGCCTCCAATCTAGATACGGATATCATTTTTTCACATCCGTCAATATTCGTATCCGTATCCGAAAGGTAAGTGCGGATACGAATATGGTAAAAGTAATATTTTATTCGTATCCGATCCGATATCCGAATGTTGCATGCTTCATAATGATATCGGTATGCAGAAGACTATTCTTCAATAGAATAAGACATTAAATTTTGATATTTTGAGTTGGTAAAAAAGTAATAGTGGAAAGTATTCGATTCTTGCAAGAGCACCACAAGATATTTTGAGTATTTCGACATCAACCATGACATCCGAATCTGCATTTAGCACCGGAGGACGTGTAATCTATTGTTATAGAAGTCAAATAACAATGAATACGATGAATGTATTGATATGTACACAATAATATCATAGTATGTATCACATTTAATATTGTAGTAGATGAGATAAAAAGTAATATAAGTATTTCTGTTTAATTTATCTTTAACCATATCCATTTTTAACATATCCGATTAGTATCCGCATCTGATCCGCTAATATCCGATTTATATCTGATATCCGATTTTGGCGGATACGGATATCATTTTTTCACATCCGCCAATATCCGTATCCGTATCCGTATCCGAAGGTTGGGTGCGGATATGGATATGGTAGAGGTAATATCCGATCCGTATCCAATCCGATGGCACCCCTACGTGTACCACATAAGGAAGAGAGGTCAAGCTCCTCAATATGTAAAATACACTCAATATGAATCTATATATAGAGGAGATGTTAAACTCCTCTTGCATATAAGCAATACATATCAAACACATTTTGAAAAAAAATGATACCACATAAAAATAAATTTTGAAATTACTTGTAGTCTACAAAATAAATTTTGATACCAATTAAAATCAAACTGTTGTTGACAAAACAAATGTTGATATCATTTATAGATAAACATAAATATTATCTTATCAACATGAAATCTTTTAAAGTTAAAAAAATGTTTTTTTTGAAATAACAACCAAATACATGCATAAGCTTGTAAAAAATCATCAATTAATATTTAGAACTAAATCAATCTTAGCATAAAATAATTTATGCTTTAAATATGTATGTCAATATAAAACAAGCACAATCAAAATCATATATGTATGTATGTATGAGAATGAAAATATAACTTGAGATTTGAAGCATATATATATATATATATATATATATATATATATATATATAAATATAAAAGGAAACAAGTATGAGTATACAAAATCATTTTTCATAATAAATAAGTGTATAACCATAACAATCCACCCTTTCATGCGCATGATAAAAGAAATAGTCATTAAGACATACAAGGTATGATCACCCAACCAACCGTCCTTTAAGGGTATAAGTTTTCAAAAATAAGATTTAAAATTGTTATAGATTGAAAACACTACCAAGTGAATAATAGATAACGAGTTTAAATAGTTTTGAACGCCTAGTTAAAGATTCTTCAAAACATGAAACTAAACATATGTATCTCATGAAATATGCTAAATACACAAGAAGTGAAACTTAAAATCCATAAAGCACAAATATAAGCTCATGAAAATCAAATCATGAGTAAACAAAAAGATGAGTGTACAAGAATCATGAAATCAACATGTGCATGGAGATAAGTCAATGAAGCTCAATTAAAAAACATTTGAAATTCTTTAATACCAATTGTAGGTCACCTAGAGGGAGGGAATAGGTGACTAGCTAATCAAATGCACTAACAATGCGGAATTTAAAATTATTTATGCAAATTAAAACTACACACAACGTATAACCAAAGAGTATAACCAAATTCCCGGTGAAGGGCTTTGAACTATCTCCTCAAAATTCCTCTAAATTAAAGATTGAGGTGCCAATATGGCTCTCTTGATTATATATAAGTGTGATAACACAAACAAACCCAAGCATATATATCAATTAAACACAAGGGATATCAAGCATATAAGGATATGATAATATAAGCATGCAAGATATAACCCAAGTAAGAGAGAGATGAGCAATCACAAATACAAGAGATTTATTTCGAGGTTCGAGCTACTGCTCTACGTCTGACTTCACCACTGTGAACAATTTTCACTAAAAATGATCCCGCAAGATCACTCTGTGTCACAACACCTACAACGAGTTTTATCAAGAACTCTTGGACCCGCAAGTCCCTCACTTATTCCCACAATAACAACACACGCAAGCTCATTAGCTTGCTGAGGCCGCACCTTTACAATGAGCTCCCTTAAGAGCTCTACACAACGCGAACCCGCGAGCCCGCTGAGGTCTCAACCTCTATAACTCCTCAAATACAAATTTGGAACACTTGGTGGTCTCCTTTTTTAATCACCAAAAACTCTCACAACAAATGATCCCTAGAGGATAAATATAGCAATGGAAAGCTCAAGCTTGTCTGAAAAATTAGATATAACTTTTGACAGAAAACTCAAGCAAATCTTTTTGAAATCTCAAGAAAAACTCGCTTGATAAACTCTCCTTTTGATATGGAATTTAAAACCAAAAACTTATTGGAAAACCCCTGAGAAAGATGGGAAAAACTGGCTCAAAAACTTTCCTAAAATCTTATGAAAAGCTGGCCAAAATAGCCCTTTATATAGTGCATCAAAAAACTAGCCGTTGGGCTCAGTTTTCTCACCAGATGACCTGTCGGTTGACCGGTCGGTCGACCAGCCAACAGTCATATTTCAGACCGTTGGGGTTGTCGGTCGACCGCCCGGTCGACCAAACTCAGGTCCTTGATCTATCGGTCGATCGCTCGGTCGACCATGGCCAAAACTAGATAGCAATGCTCTTTGGTCGGTCAACCGCTCAATCAATCGGGGCCAGATCCAGAGAGCAAGCTCTCTGGATCGGCCGACCGTCCGGTCGACTGGCCCAAGGAAAAAGGGCTTATGCACGTTCCGTGCACGTCAGTTGACCGCTCGGTCGACAGATTCCTGGTTCGGTCGACCGGTCGGTGGACCGCCAGAAGCCTAAAAATAGGGTTTTAAGGCTAGAAAATTTGGACCTTGAAAACCATAAAAATTCTAATAAATCCCATAAAATTCACAAAATTAAGTTCTTTAAAATACTTTGAAATACAAATATGTGTGATAAAAAATCAACACATATTACAAACATGTTGAGTTATTTTTGCGATAGAGTTTAAAGTTTAAACAAAAATCGGTATTTTTCAAAATCAAACTTCCAAAATGAAAAATTGTTTTTTTTCAAAACTTGTTTAAAAACAAAAGCATGATATTAAAACTCATTTGAAGCATAGTGTGCATGAGAATGATCCAAATAGAAGATGATATATTCTTGTTTTTGACAATAAGCTCAAAATAAGTTTTGATAAATACAAAACTTAAAACCATGAACTTGAAACATCAAAATAAGTTTTTTCTAAACAATATGAAGCATCAATGTGTATGGATGAAATCCAATACACATATAAATCATGTAAAGTTGTATAGATGAAATCTAATCATGAAACCAACAGATATATACTTTGAAAATCCATAACCAGAACTATGTTTTTCAAGAACAAAAACTATTTAACATGAAATGTTTTGAAATATTTTTGTGTGTGTGTGTATATGAGCTTGAGCAACACTCATATATTCTTTACATTTTATCTAAAATACAAATCTTAACACTTACACATATGACTCAAGTCTTAAAAATCTTCTCTTCATCTTGACTTGGTCCAAAACTTGATCCAAAGAGCGATGACTCCATTTTGAGTACTTGATGCGATTTTGAAGTGCGAGCTCTTGAATCAATACGTGCTAACTTCAAAACTTGACTTCAAATCTTTTATTGATGCTAAATACTGACTAAGATCGTGATTGAAAATCTGAAACTAAATGAACACAAATCATTAGTGCTATAACTCTATGAGTTAATCATCATCAAAACTAGAGTGAAGGGCCTTTGGGCCAACAGGTGACTCTCAAACCAGATGATTTTAAGGCACCAGAGGAGAAAACATCCCTCGGGCTTAAGGACTCGAGTACACAAGTTCACAAAACTAAAGGGTATCATTTTATTTTTTTGTCCACCATTTTAGGCGTGAATACTCATGCTTTCTGAGGCATAATTATCTAGTTTTAATAAGTGATTATTATTTATTTTTTTATTTATTTATTTTTTTATTTTTATGATATTTTCTGTCTTTGTTTCAATACCAAAAATTGTGTAAGTGTGAAGTGCATATATTTAAGGCAAAAAATTCAAGATCAAATTATCTTTCAATCGCACTTCCTTATCCTAAAATTTAAATAAGATCTATTATTGACTCAGTAAAAGAATTCATAATTTTTTGTCTTCTTAATTCCTAAGATAATCTTAAATTTCTTAAAAACTATTTTTTTATTGCAAGAGGTTTTGTAAAAAGAAAAGAAAAGGGTTTTTATACAAAGAAAAATCTAAAACTTTCTAAAAAGAAGTGTAAAAGAAAGAAAATTTTAAAACAAACTAATTAGTAAATCCTCCCCCACACTTATCTCATGCATTATTCTCAATGCATCGTGAATGTGTACATGCATGAAACAAAGAGGGAAGGAAAAAATTACCTCTAGGTGGTGGTTCCAGTGGTGGTCTTATTGGTCCACGAAATATGGCCTAATCCAAAGAATGTGGAGTTTGAAGGATCCCACAAATGAGCTCTCTAATATAACCCATTAAAATGTCATAGAAATGCATGATCTTATTGAAAAAATTATCCCCATCCAAGTTTCAATTTTCAAAAATAATTCTTGAATCATTTTATTCAACACCTAACAATGAATTGTGATTGTAGAAGATGATTGATTTTGGGCTCAAATGGAACATAAACAAATTTTGACTCAAAAATTTGACTTAGATCAAGTCGAGATTCAAAAGTGAGAGTCGAAATAGATTTAAAAATGGGGTCCAAACTAAAGAATTGATGTTCACACACTTTTCCCATTAACGGAATATGATCATAAATATTGGTGATTCAATTACACAGTGTATTGGTACAGGATTCAATATTGACTCCAAAATATGAAAAAAATCTAGTAAAGATGCTAGAGTCATTATTGAATCAAAAAGTGAAAGGGAATTATCAACTTGTGGGTCAGGATCACATTTATGCTCAAGTTCAATTTCAGAAAAAGAATAACTTACCAAAATGTCAAGGTGGTTCTCAAAATTTTGGCAAGTTCAAATGGATGTAATGAAATTGAATGTTGATTTTCGTCTATGGAAGGAATATGAATGGGTGAAATGATTGATTCAGGTTCAGAAATTATGGGAATCAAAACTGGAGAAAGAATGTTACTCAATTTAGGTAACACTATAGGAGTCGATATTGATTTAAAGATTGGACTCAAATCGCTAAATTGAAGCTCAGGTTCACATTCATCTTCAGATTTAATTTCAGAAAATGGATAACTTGCCACAATATCAGGGATTTGATTTTGGTCAAGCTTAGGTTGATATGATGAAATTGAATTTTGATTTCCAAAATGATATGATACTTGGATCACATCATAGGGCAAGGGATATTGACATCGGTCAATGTGATAAAATTGAGTTTCATCATTCCTATATGCAATTGTGTTGGCCAATTGACTCTCTTGTGCTTGGATGGATTCGGTGACCATATATTGAGTCTGAATCATATCTTCCATACTCTGTGAAATCGAATTTTTTCTGAAAAGGTGAATATGGAGTTTGATTTTGAAAATTGTGGAACAATTGTGAGTCTATCAGATATTGAGTTTATCGCTCAGACTCACACAAGAGTTCTATACTCAATTCCAGGACTGATGGTTGTTCATTTTGAATCAGTAAGACTGAAAAAGATGAGTATAACTCTTGAAAATTTGATTGAAATGATGAGTCCAACATATTTTGAAATTGTTGCCCTGTTTCACGAAAGACTTCCACACTCTTTTCTAACTCAGATTTTTCTTCAATTGGATGTTCTAAAAAAGAAGTATATGAAGTTTGATGTGGGAAGAATTGTGAATTGAGCAAGTTTTAAATTTGTTGTTGGGACTCAAGCATGGCTTTCATACTCTTTTCCAAACCGGATTTTTCTTTAGTTAGTAACAGGAAAAAGAGTATATGAATCAAAATCGGGGAATGAATATTGTGAAGATTATGAGCAAGATGGTTGAAAATTTGACTTGGGGGAGGTGAACCCCATTGACTCTGTGAAGAGTGAAAATTATTATAAAAATTATGGTCATAAGATTGGGGGTATGGGTCAAATTAAGTCAGATAAACCCAATCCGACCTATTTCAGATAAACCCAATCCGACCTATTTGGTTGGCTCATATTGTACATAGCCGGATTGAAGTTATCCGAGTCAAATGAGGTCAGGGTAAAAAATGGATTCGTTTTGTTGGAAAATTTTTGGTTATATTTCATTTTATCACAATAATCACAAAAAAAAGAAAAAACAAATAAAGAAAATTACAAAACAAGCCTATTCTAGGGTTGACCTAAACCTAGACGACTCCTACCAGGTTAGACTATCTAAATGAGGTATATTGCAGCAATCTGGTCACAAATTAATTAGTCAAGTAGGGGCAAGATCAGTGGAAGGTATCCGTGTTAGAGCAAAGGGCCTAATTATGCAAAACTATTATTCTTCGAGGTTTTATCTCTCAATCCCTAACCTTTGACACCGACTTGACAAGAGTTAAAATCTAACAACTTCCTCCTTAGGTCAATCTCTTAAATAAGTTCGAGATGTCTCTAGGGCCAACGTCTAATAAGTTTTATTTAAGGTTGGGTTGTGTAAGTGGGGAGGTGGTTTTCGGGCTAACAGAGGGTAATGACTTCCCCACCTTATGTTATATCAGGATATGCCTTTAAGTTCAATTTGTGAAAGTGTGCAATATAGATAAGAATGGACACAAAAAATGAGTAAATCACCCACGTGTTTGTCCTAACTATATGCAATGCAATAGGTACACATCGGTCCAGATCACAACAATAGAGGAACCAAATACAGTATATTAGAATTGAAATTGACACGTGCCTGATTAGTTTGCCATTTTGCATTCTCATATTGATGCTTCTCACACTTATTTTGGTTTATTATGCAGATAATCAAGAGTTTAGGGGCAAAAGAGTTATAAGAGCTTAATTATACCCATTTTGGGTAATTAATTTGGATTTCTTGGATACCAATCAAGAGAGCTTCTAGAAGACCACCTGGGATTCCTATATTTGAAGTTGTATTTGGAGAAATACAAGTCCAATCTACGCAAAACAAGATACCTACAGAAGGTCCTAGAAGCGAGACGGATCAGCTGGCAAAAGATCAGGGACTAGATCCAAAATTTTGCCACGGTTCCTCAAGGTTTCTGTGGCAATTTGGTGGGCCACACATCGATCTTCGATGCATGACCTCGTCTCGCCTTCCAGATCCTTCTTCTGCCTATAAATACTACATTTTCAGACCTGAAACAGGGTTACAGAGAGCAGTAGTTAGGATTTCTCTCTTCTACTTATAGAGTAGGATTTTCTTCTCTTTTCTTTTATTTTTTCCCTTTCCTTTTTGATCTTTTAGTAGAGCCGAGTTGATTCTGGAGAAAGAGAGAGAGATTGATGTAATAGAGAATGAAATCTATGTAAATGTGTCTCTTTTCTTCTATATTGTAATCTTCTCCATCTTCTACATGGAGCTTATCTAGTGTCCTTCTCATGAAAATCTAACTACTAACCACTATCTAGCTGACTTCTTACTTGATATTCACTTGAATCTAATAGCATCTATAAAACCTTGCTTTTGCAAGAGCCATTGATGGCTAATGATGATGGATTCTATCATTCTAACATTTAACCACTAACAAGCTAACTTATAATGTCTTCTTTATTTCTTGCTCACCTTTATTTGGTTTTGATGATCTAATAGTAACTTGTACTTTGTTGTGTGAAATGGATGTGTTTGAATGTGAAAAATTATTTTATGTGCCATGCTTTGTATTGTCTTTTGAAGAAGCCAAGGACTAGTGATGACCAAGGATCCATGTGAGGCAACATCACTAAGAGGATAGCATGTTAGTAGAGCAGTTAGTAGTTAGTAGTCATGAACTTTCTTTCATCGTTTTCCTTCTTTCCTTTACTTTATTTAAAAACTATTTTCAAAATCTTTTTATCATTTTTCTATAGTTGTCTTCACCATCCTCTTAGTTTACCTTTATTTTCATCTTCTTCACAATAAGTTTCATCTTCTTTTCTATTTTATTTTTAAAACCACTTTTTTAATCACTTCACTTTCTATTTAATTTCTATTTTCTTATTTTTCTTTATCGATTCACAACCACTTCTCCATTGTTTTCACTTCGCCGATTTTATTGCCTTCTCCACCTATCATTTCTAGCTTTCTTTTCTTTTTTTCTCTTTCTTTAACAAAAAAGAATTGTTAACATCTAATGTGAATGGACTGTTAATGTTTCTATCGCCTCTTGTCCCTATGGATTCGACCCGTATAGCCAATATGCTATAGCAGAAGTATTAGGAACCCAAAGCGCACACATTTTTACACTGATTTTAAAATACACATTTTCAAGTGCTAGTTTTATTCCGATCAAAAAAATGGCGTCGTTGCCGGGGATGGGAATAGTTTAAACTCACATTTTTGTTAACATTTTCTTCTCTGTTCTGATGTGCAAGTTATTTTTTGCAAAAACTGAACATTGTAGAACTTTACACTTGCTTGCATCCCCTGCTCTCGAAAGCAGGGACCCTGCTTACTTGATTGCCGCGAAAAGCCTAGAATAACCGCGGAAATGCGACAAAGTTTTGGGCACTGATTTTCAAAATTTTCAGGGTTGTTCAAACTATCATATTATGGTGCATTCTGCTCTCTGTTTTCTGCTTTGGTTGTCTACACACTGCAACAATTAAGAACGAAAATTAGTAGTTGGACGCTTTTAATACGATTTAGCCATTTGCATTTAGGCACGTGTCAATTTAATTCTAATATATTGTATTTTGTTCTGTTGTTGTGATCTGAACTGAGGTATACATATGGCATTGCATATAGCATAGGAAAAACACGTGGGTAATTTACTCGCTTTGTGTGTTATTCTTGTAAATATTACACATTTGTACGAATTGGACTTAAGGGTATAACCTGATACAAGATAAGGTAGGAAAGTCATTACCCTTCCTTATCCCAAAAACTATCTACCCACTTACATAAATCAAGCCTTAATAAAAATTGATAGACGTTGGCCCCTAGAGATATCTCAGACTCATTAAGAGATTGACCGAGGGTGAAACTCGTGAGAACTATGCTCTTATCAAATCGGTGTCTAAGGTTGGGGATTAAGAGGTTAAGCCTTGAAGATCTGGTGGTTTGGCGTAATTAAGGCTCGTTGCTTACGCACGGATACCTCCCATCACATTTTACTCCTACCTGGTTGATTAGCTTGTGGTTGGGTTCATTAAATAACCTCCCCTGATAATCGCCAAGTTAGCAGTTGTTTAGGTCTTAAGCTTGGTTTTGATTTTTTTTCTTTCTTTTTGTTTGTTTGTTTATTTCTTTTTGTTTGTGTTTGTTTGTGAAATGGATATCAACAACAATTCTTTCATTCTAATATAAATCCATACTTCACATCGACCTTATTTGATTCGAATAACTCCAACCCAGCTTTGAATAACATGAACCAACCAAATAATTTGGATTTGATTTATTCAATATAACCCACACCGCTTATCCGATGACCAATATTTTCAAAATCATTCCAACTCTTCATAGAGTCGATGGGGATTCATCTCTTCTGGTTCTAATTTTCAACCACCTTATCCATAATTTTCACAATTTTCATAATATACAATCCCCGACTTTGCTTCCTATACTCCCTTTCTATGACAACTCAAGAAGAAAAATCTGAGTTACAAAAGAGTATGGAAGCCATACAAGCCATGCTTGAGTTCCAACAAAACAAGCTCGACTCACAATATTCACAGAATTTTTCATATCATGCTTCATATATTCTTTTTCTACAATAACCCATAGAAGAAAAATCTGAGTTAGAAAAGAGTTTAGAAGCCATACAGGAGGCCGAACGAAAATTTTAGGAAATGTTAGCCTCCCCAATTCCACAATATTTTCAAGATTCATACTCAGTCTCACTTCTTCAAAATGACCAATCATCAGTCTTGACACAAGTATATAACTCTTCCGTGAGTCTGAGTGACAATCTCAAACTTGTAGAACTCACAATCTTCACAATAAACCAAGATTTCTACACTCTTTTTCTAGAACAACCATTTGAAAAAAAAAATCTGAACTAGAAAAGAGTATAGAAATCTTACATGGGACCTCACAATAATTTTAAAAATCTTCTACCTAGTCTATCGATAGGTTAGAAGCACAACTGAGTCAATTGGTCAACATTCATAGGAATGAGAAAATTCGCTCTTATTAACTTTTGACCAATCTAGATATCTCTAACTCTATGGATCTAGACCAGGAATCATGTTGTTTTAGAAACCAAGATTCAATTTCAGCACACAAATTTGAACTTGACTAAAATCAGGATTTTGAGAACCACATTAATATTTTGGCAAGTTATCCCTTTCCTGAAATTGAACTTAGGCATGAATATGATCCGGAACCTTAACTTGGCAATTCAATTTAACTTCTTGACCATTAATGACCCGGTGTCTTTACCTGATTTTAATCCTTTTTCTGAGTTAGTTTGGATCCTGTGACAGTCCATCGTGAAATTTAATCATCAATCTTTTATGATCAACATATTGAACTTGAATAATATCATACTTTTGAAAATTTCATTGACAAATTGACAAGTTCTCATTTTTATGAAATTGAACCCAACCAAGAATGTGACTCTGATTCTCAAATTTATGATCCAGTTTAAATTTCTGAATCAATATTGACTTTTATTTGTTATCCAACTTGAGCAACATTCTAAAGTCAGTTTTAATTCTCATATTTATCATTCTTGAACTTGAATCACCAATCTTAGAAAGTCATATTCCATTGTGAAAAAATGAATGTGGATGAGAGTTTCAACTTCTTAATTTAGACCAACTTTCTGAATAAATTTTGACTCCAAAATCTTTGCTTGATTTCAGTCAATTTTCTAAGTCGGTATTAGTTCCTATCCTTCCTGAGTCCAAATCAGTCATTCCATCAATTCACACTCCATTCTGAGACAAGAGTGTTAATAAAAATGACTCTGAAATTATTATAAAAATTTAAAAATATATGAGATAAAATTCATAATAAAAATCATTCATATATACATCATAATAATTAGTTATACTAGAGAGGTCACTAGTAGGTTACTGCAAACTCCACGTAATTTTGATTGTGCCGCATTTCGTGCAGCAATCAGACCGCCACTAGAACCGCCACCCTGAGGTGATTTTTCCTTCCCTCTGTATTTTCATGCTTACATACATTCACGATGCATTGAGAACAATGCATGAGATAAGTGTGGGGGAGGATCTACTAACGTAGAATTTTTTTCACTTCATTTAGGATATTTTCCTTTTTGTATAAGATTTTTCCTTTCTTTAAAAATTTTTTAAATAAGAGACAAAGTTTTGATCTATTTTACGAAAATTAAGATGATCTTAGAAATTAAGGAAGCCTTAATTATGATATCTAAATCTAGTTGAAATAATAGATCTTATTTAAAATTATATGTAAAGTAAGATAGATTGAAAAGATAATTTGATCCTGAACCTTTGCCTAAAATAGTATGCACTTCACACTTACACATTTTTGGGATGAAAATAAAGTCAGAAAATGTCATAAAAATAATAAAAATATTAAAAAAAATGTATATATGAAAAAAAAATCACTTAATAAGCTAGTTAATTGTGCCTTAGGAATTATGATTACACACGCCTAATGGTGGTCAAAAGATGCAAATAATCCCCCTTAGTTTTGTGGTCTTGTTTACTCAAGTCCTTAAACTCGAGGAATGTTTTCTCATCTAGTACCCTAAGACCATCTGGTCTGGGAGTCATCGATCAAAGGCTCACTGCCCGGGTAAACTAGAAAGCTAAAAAAAACTAAGGGAAGAAAAAATAGATGGTTAGAGTTGAAATCCCAGAAATCTTCACTATCACAAAGTGCAAATTATCTAGGTTTAATGAAAGATAAAATATTCAATCCAATTTTGAATTTTTATCTTAATTGAAGATAAGATCTTGCATATAAACTGAGTTTAAAGAAGAATAATTTGTTGTGGACTTATGATCTTAGATCGCTTAAATTTTTATAAAAATATTTTGAAAACTTCTCTCTCTTTCAAAATGTATTTTCAAAACACTAACTTTTATTTTCTTTCTTTATGGATTTTGTGGGTGCAATCTGCTGAAAGTCTTCAGGAGAGAAAACTCCTTCTCTAAGGGAAACCTAGAGGTTTAATGGCTTGTTGCACACGCTCAGTGCAATCGCGTCACCTGCGAAAGTGGTGTAATAATATTTATTTTAGAGTTTTTCTTTTTCTTCTTTTACTTGGGACGAGCAAAATATAAGTGTAGGGGTGTGGTTAGTCTACCATTTTGCATTCGCATATTGTATTTTTCACCCGATATATGAATAAATAACACTTCTCGCCTGTGTTTTGGTTTATTATGTAAATAATCAAGAGTCTAGGAGCAAAAGAGTAATAAGAGTTTAATTATACCCATTTTGGTTAATTAATTCGGATTTTTTGAATACCAATCTAGAGTGTTTCTAGAAGACCACCTCGAATTCTCGTATTTGAAGTTGTATATAGAGAAACATAAGTCCAATCTACACAAAATCAGATACCTACAAAAGGTCCTAGAAGCGAGATGGACCAGCTGGTAAAAGATCAGGGACTGGATCCAAATTTTACCGCGGTTCCTCCAGGATTCCGCCGCAATTTGGTGGGTCCACGCATCGATCTTCGATGCGTGGCCTCGTCTCGCCTTCCAGATCCTTCTTTTACCTATAAATAATGCATTTTCAGACCTAAAATGAGGTTACAGAGAGCAATAACTAGGATTTCTCTCTTCTACTTGTAGAGTAGGATTTTCTTCTCTTTTCTTTTATTTTTTCTCTCTTTTTAGATCTTTTAGTAGGGCTAAATTGATTCTGGAGAGAGAGAAATTGATATAATAGAGAGTGACAACCTATATAAAGGTGTCTCCTTTCTTCTCTATTGTAATCTTCTTTATTTTCTACATGATGCTTAGCTAGTTTTCGTCTCATGACAATTTAACTACTAACCACTAACTAGCTAACTTCTTACTTGCTAATCCACGTGAATCTAATAGCATCTATAAGGCCTTACTCTTGCAAGAGCCATTGATGACTAATGATGATGGGTTCTAATATTCTAACATTCTAACATCTAACCACTAACAAGCTAACTGTCTTCTTTATTTCATGTTAACCTCTATTTGATTTTGATGATCTAATAGTAACTTGCAGCTTGTATGGATGGATGGGTTTGAATGTGAAGAACCATTATATGTGCCATGCTTTGTATTCGCTTGACGAAGTCAAGGACTAGTGATGGTCATGGATCCATGTGAGACAATTATCACTAAGAGGTTAGCATGTTAGTGGAGCAATTAGTAGTTAGTAGCCATGAGCTTTTTCATCATTTTCTTTCTTTTCTTTACTTTGTTTTAAAATCTATTTTCAAAAACCTTTTTATCATTTTTCTATAGTTGTTTTCACCATCTTTTTAGTTCACCTTTGTTTTTATCTTCTTCACAATAAGTTTCATCTTTTTTCTATTTTATTTTTAACCCACTTTCTAAATCATTTCACTTTTCATTTCATTCTTATTTCTTGTTTTGCTTTACCGATTCACAACCACTTCTCTATTATTTTCACTTCGCCAATTTCATTATCTTCTTCACCTATCACTTCTAGTTTCTTTTCTTTTTTTTCCTCTTTTTTTTACAAAGTATACAACATGAATGGACTGTTAATGCTTCTATCGCCTCCCCTTCCTATGGATTCGACTCATATATGTTGGCCCAAAGGCCTTCCACCCTAGTTTTGATGATGATTAACTCATGTAGTTATGTTTACTAATAATCTTGTGTTGTTTAAGTTTCAGATCATTAACCAAGATATTAGTTGGTGATTAGCTTCAACAAAAGAGTTTAGAAGCTTTTCATGGTGATTCCCGGGCCAAAGCTTCAAGATCATACCTTGCCTAGCTCATGGATCACGGTGTTTTTGGATCGAGTCACCTTGAAGATGAAGATCGTCAAGAAGACTTAGGTATCCATAGTTTAGTGTGTTTTAGATCCATTTGTAAAGCTTAGTATAGTTGATATGCTCAAGTGCACAAACACACACGTTTTCATGTTTTGGATTTGGTTTCATGAATAGTAGATCAAAATAAGTTTACTTTATTTCTATATATATTAGATATGTTCTAGATATACATACATGCTTTAAACTTGCTAGACAAACTTATTTTGACTTTCTTATTCATGTATTGAAAAATCAATGTTGATAAAAATACAATTTTGTTTTTGATAAAATTAGCAAGACTCAAAAATGAATTGATATGATTGATATATGTCTTGAAATTTTTATCACTTGTTTGTGTTTCAATATAAAATGTTAAAACAAGTTTTGTGGATTTTTTTAGAAGACTTAAAAGATTTTTCAAAATATTTTTAAAACTGTTTTTCTGACCCAATTTTCTGTTCCAGGCTTCAACCAGTCGACTAAGTCAGTTTATTAGTCGACTTGGGCTGAAGTCGGTCGACCGGGCCGGTCGACCGACGTGCACAGATCTGTGCACGTTTGGCAGCTCTGGGACGGTCGACCCGGACGGTCGACCGGTCTGAGAGCAGTGCTCTCTGTTTGTTTCGGTCGACCGTGCCGGTCGACCGGGTTTGCCCAACGGTCAAAAATATGACCGTTGGCGGTCGACCGGGCGGCCGACCGCCAATCCTGTCAGGCTGCCACATCAGCCTAACGGCTAGTTTCTGGTTTGGCCTATATAAACCCATCTCTTTGGGTTTTTGGCTAAGGTTTTTAGAGACAAAATTTTCAAACTTTCTCTACTTTTAAAAAAGTTTTAAAAAAGAGTTTTGTGCCAAAAAGATTCATCTTTGTATTGTTTTGGGTTTTTAGAAAATCAAAGAAAACTAGGTTTTGGGATTTTGATTTGATCCTTCATTTTCTATCTTTTACAAGAGACTTCCCAATTAGTTTTTCTTTGAGTTCTTGATTTCCGAACACCTAGTTTTTCACACTTGAGCTATCATACTATCCTAGTCTATTAGGATCCTTGTTTTGTGGAAAAGAGAGAAAAGAGAAGTGTTTGAGGTTAAGCCTCTAAGTTGTAAACCCTCCTTTTGTTTGCGTATCCCTCTTTGGTAGAGGTTGATCGGAGTGGTGTTTGGATCCCTCTTCGGTAGAGGTGATTGTGTTGTATTGGCTACGGGCCTTATCCCTCTTCGGTAGAGGTGGATTGTGGTTGTATTGCCTCGGTGGCATTGAGAGAGGAGTTCGGTACTCCTATAGTGGATTGGAAATCCTACACGGTGGTGTAGGCAGGGATGTAGAGCAAGGTGCTCGAACCTCGAAACATATCTTGTCTTAGCGTTTGATCCACTTGTCTCTCAACTCTCTCTCTCTCTCTTTACATTTGTGCAAAGCATCATTCATATTGTCATATCATTCATTGCTTGTGTTGCCTTGCATTATTTCATATTGCTATTCATCCTTATATGCTTGGCTTGATTGTGTTTGTGCCTCACTTGTACTTAATCAACAAGAGCTTCATATAGCACCTCAACCCATTCAAGGGAAATCAAGAGGAGTTAGTCTAGAGCCCTTCACGGGGAATTCGGCTACACTTGTTGATTGTATTAAGTGTGTTGCAAAATTTGCATTAGCTTCCGCATTTAGCGCATTTAGTTCCTAGATTAGCACTTACACCTATTCACCCCCCTCTAGGTGTTTTTCAATTGGTATCAGAGCTAGTGCTCCTGATATTAGGCTTAACATCCTAGGAGTGAGATCCATTTGATTGCTAATCTATTGTTTGCATTTGTTTGCTACACACATATAGTTTACCATGGACTTCATGACCGCACCTAGCTTTGATCCTTCCAACATTGTTGTTTTGGAAGTATAGGATGTCCATGTACCTAAAGACCCTAGGTTTGCATGTCTTTCTTGCGGCCACCAAGAAATGCTATCTTGGAGATCGCAATCATATAGGGGCTAATGCACAAGCCCTAGAGGCCATTAGAAGCACACTTTCAAAAGAATATCTTATGCATGTTTCTAATCTTGATTCCGCTTTTGCAGTGTGGAACAAGTTGACAACAACCACCAACACCTCCAAGCTTCAAGTCCAAATCCAACAAGAAGAGGAATCTAGTGGAGAATCCGAGCCACAACAATGCCATATGATCCAAGGGAATGACTCCCTTGAGGTACATTCGGAACCCCACTTAGATTGTGATGATAGTGCTAGTTCTTCAAATGATTTTGTTGATCCCCGTGCTTTGAATGAAGAACTATCCATTGTGTGTGAAAAATTGATTGAAAAATATAACATTTTGAAAAAGAAAAGTCTAGGCATTAAAAATGAAAATAAAAATTTGATTGCTAGACTTGAGGTTGTTTTGCAAGAGAAAGAGGAGATTGCTAATGAGAGGAATTCATTAAAATCTCAACTTGACCTTGCACTTAAAGAAAATAAATTTTTAAAATCTAAAAATGATTGTGATGATGTGTTGAAGAAAAATGAGTTTTTATCTTCAAAAATTGATTTTGTTTTAAAAAGAAATGTTGCTTTGAAAAACAAAATAATTTCTATTTCTAATGATCTAGATGTTTGTCTAAAGAAAAATATTTTTTTTGCAAAATAAGATTGATGCACATGTTTGCCATGCTAGGGTAGTATCACACACTTCACCTATTGCATGCCACACTTCTTCTTCTAAGATTAATGATGATATTTGTTTGCTTAAGAAGAAGGTAGATTGTTTGGGCTCCACTTTGAGCCAATGTGTTGTTGGCATACACGTTTGGAAACTTTGTTTCGAAAGAAACAAGTTCCATCTATTCATGCACACCCTCCACGGCATACACATGCTCATCACGGATACTCTCATCACATGTATGCTCATGTGTACACTTGTACACATTGTGGACGTAAGGGCCACCTTGCTAAATTTTGCTATGATAGAATACATGTTGATAATTTAGCAAAGAATTTTGTTTGGGTTAGAGAAGGTACTAACCCCCATGGACCCAATAAGACATGGGTACCAAAGACCACCCCTAAGATTTTTAATGTAGGTGTGGGCTCTCACATGACGTGAGAGTGAAGGTACCTTGGAGTGGATGCGTTCCGAGCTTCATGGAAATCAAATAGATGCATCACTTTCAAGGGAAGGTTTGGTGGAGAGGACCACCTTGTTTTGGAGAACTAGAGTGGTGCCCTCATTGGTTTTGGTATCGAATCTCTAACTCCTTATTTATTGTTTACATGCTTTCCATGTTTATCTTTCATAGCATGTTTCATTGTTTAGTGATTAGTATGAAAATGCCATGATTATTAGACTTGTGATATACATGTTTAGCCATTTTGAGGCACCCATGTTTAATATGGATAAATTCTTTTGTGTTCTCACTATTTGGTTGATATTGCGTATATCATATTTCTAATAACATGTAGATATTCATAATAATCATGTTTTTGTTTATCATGTTGAATTTTATCTTGTTTTTTATGCTACATGATTTGAATATATGTTTAGATGTTAGTTTTCACTAAAACTAGGTATATACTTGTGCATATAGTGGGCCACAAATAAATCTATATATGTTTGTGCTTGATTGCTTATTTGTTCCCATTAAATGTGCTAATATAGTCTAGTTTGATGAGTCATACATTTTAAACTTGTATTCTCATTTTTGAATTTGTTTTATGATTGAGTGTTTCACTTCATGTATATGTTTGTATTGCCAAACTTTAAGATATACATGTATACCCCTTGAGTCATTTGCCTTTCATGCAAATCTATATATGGACTCAATTGTGTTTAGGGATATGTATGTATACTTATTGTGTTGACAATTCATACATATACCTTGAAATGAAATTTGTTTTGATGAAGATTTAATTTTTCTTGATTTTGTGTTTAATTGTTTAACTTCATGTATATGTCTATCTTGTCCAGACTATTAGATATACATGATTATCCTTTTGAGCCACGTGCCTTCATGCATATACATTTGTGGACTCTTTATGTTTTGGATATGTATGTATACTTTAGTTTGTATTAGACATACATATGCCTTGAAGATTAAATAGTTTAGATGATTTTTATGTTTTTATGTTTTCATGTTTAAGGAATAATTGAGCTTAATGAAAAATTTTTATGATTATGATATTCACACTTTATTAGTACACTCACATTTATTGCTTGCTCATGTTTTGTTTTCATGAGTCATATTTATGCTTTATTGGCTTAGAGTGTTGAATTTCATGTGGATTTCTTATTTCATGAAAAATAATTTTTTGCTTATTCCTTACTTGAAGGATTTCGTACTAGTTTAAAAGATTTTCCATTTAACTAGTTACGGTATTCTTCATTTTGGTAGAGTTTTTCAAACGTACTCTATTTTTCAAATCTATTTTTGAAAACCCTACCCTTTACGGGAGGTTGGATGGGAGTCCATGCCTTGTATGTCTATATTGAAAATCATTTTAAACTTGTGCATGAGATGGGAGGTAGTTATATGAGTTATACCATGTTTTTATTGTTATGTCAATTGGTATCATTGAACTCTTTCAATTGTTATCAATTTGATCTTTTTGTATACTCATATGTTTATTGTGTATGTATATTTTCAATTGGTATCATCTATTAGTGATTGGTACTCATTCTATTTCATACACATATACTTATTTTATTTATGCTATTATATTTCTATATCTTAAGCACAAATTTTGTTTATGCTAGAGCTTGAGTTTCAACTTTATTTCAATTGATTTAGTTTTCAATTGGTATCTTATTACAAGCCTATGCATAGTTTGTGTTGGTATTTCATAAAGGGGGAGAAAATTGATTTTCATATTTCAATTGGTATTTAGTTTTCCACTCCCTTACTTTATGATAGAAAATAGTCATTTCAATTGTTTATATGACTTTAAAAAAAAATATTATCTTTTGATATCAAGATGTTTTGTGTTTTAAATTGGTATCTAAAATTTTTGTTTAAAAAAAAAATACAAAAGTTTTGATTTATATTGACTATATGTAAGGAGAGCTTAACATCTCTTCTACATATAGATTCATGTTGAGTGTATCTTGTATTGAAGAGCTTACAACTCTTCTTTATGTGGTACACGTGTGTAGGGGGAGCTTCACATCTCCTCTTATGCATTACATAATGTGTGTTATGTGAATTAGGGCTTAACATCCCTCCTTCATGTAATGCATATGTGTAGGGAAGCTAACTTAGCGTCTTCCTCTTCATGAATGTATATAGCATATAACATTTATTGATCTTTGTTTACTTTCAATTGGTATCAAAATGCTTCATTACATACTTTCAATTGATATCCTAATTGATTGTCACCCTTATTGACCTTGTTTTTGTTTTTACAAAAAGGGGGAGAACATTGTTTGTATTGTTTTGATTGACAAAAGGGGGAGAAAGATTTTTACCCCTCATTTATTGTTTTGATTGTTTACCCCTTTGTTGATGATTGACAAAAAGGGGGAGAAAGATTTTGAGTTTTGAGTTTTATATATGCATACTTATGTTTTTGCATATATTAAGTTTTATTGGGTATCTAGAGCATCTAGTGTTTTTGTTAATGTTTTATTAATTTAATTGGTATCTAGAGCTTCTATAACATGTTTATGTGTTTTATGCATGTTGATGCATACATGATTATGTACATTCATTGCATATCTTTTGTTTATTTGTTTATGCATGAGTTAAGGGGGAGCTTCTTTGAAGCTTAACTTTAATCCATGCATATATAACTCCATGAGTTTTGTCATCATCAAAAAGGGGGAGATTGTTGGCCCAAAGGCCTTCCATCCTAGTTTTGATGATGATTAACTCATGTAGTTATGTTTACTAATAATCTTGTGTTGTTTAAGTTTCAGATCATTAACCAAGATATTAGTTGGTGATTAGCTTCAACAAAGGAGTTTAGAAGCTTTTCATGGTGATTCCAGGGCCAAAGCTTCAAGATCATACCTTGCCTAGCTCATGGATCACGGTGTTTGTGGATCGAGTCCCTTGAAGATGAAGATCGTCAAGAAGACTTAGGTATCCATAGTTTAGTGTGTTTTAGATCCATTTGTAAAGCTTAGTATAGTTGATATGCTCAAGTGCACAAACACACACGTTTTCATGTTTTGGATTTGGTTTTCATGAATAGTAGATCAAACAAGTTTACTTTATTTCTTATGTATATTAGATATGTTCTACATATACATACATGCTTTAAACTTGCTAGACAAACTTATTTTGACTTTCCTATTCATGTATTGAAAAATCAAGTTGATAAAAATACAAGTTTTATTTTTGATAAATTTGCAAGACTCAAAAATGAATTGATATGATTGATATATGTCTTGAAATTTTTATCACTTGTTTGTGTTTCA